>APFE030670533.1:0-14214 GCA_000404065.3 Pinus taeda | reverse complement strand
TTTTTAATAGATGAAATAAGTCTATCCCTAAGTTCTTTTGTATAGTTATCGGCGTCTTGAAGAATCCCACGGTGGACGACTGTACTTTTGGCAATCTATTGACACGTTTAAATCGTTTAAAATATGAATTTATTGTGCAACATATAATAATACACAATTTCTATTTTTATTTTTTTATTACAATATGAATCACTGATTCTTGTTTTGATATTAATTTGAGTGTACTGCATTTCTGTGTTCACATCGAAATTTTAAATTCAAAGTTTAGTTAAAAAATTGTTGTTAAATATTTACATTACTCATTAAAAATATTTTAACGCCAATACAAAACATCTTAACCCATAGACGTAAAACACTTAATGCAAATATACCCAACTTTGAAATAATATTATGAATTAATTTAAAAGAATAATACTTTTTCAATGTAAAAAACTCATCCGGTTGAATTAATTGTAATTATGTAATTATAATATCAATTTGAGTGTACTGCATTTCTATGTTCTCATCAAAATTTTAAATTCAAAGTTTAGTTAAAAATTTGTTGTTAAATATTTACATTATTGACTAAAAATATTTTAACGCCCATACAAAACATGTTAACTCAAAGACATAAAACACTTAATGCAAATATATCCAACTTTGAAATAATATTATGAATTAATTTAAAAATCAGACCTGGTTGAATTAATTGTAATCATGTAATTATATGTATTGATTAGTTATATTTATGTTGTAAGGATTTAGCTATATGGCGAATCGGTAATTGTTAGTCTTAATCTATAAGAGATCCAAGATCAATTCTCGGTAACGGTCTCTCATAATCTATGAGAGACCCAGGATCAATCCTAGTCCCTGCCACTCTAATACCAAAAGTACATCCAACTACCTGCAAGTTGGCAGGAGTGGGGAATCTGCGTCTAGAGTAGTACTCAATGAGATTTGAACTAGAGTCTCCTAAAGTTAAAAAAATTCTCAATCAAAGAAAGTTATATGTTCATAATGAACTAGGGTCTCCTAAGATTAAAAAAATTCTCGATCAAAGAAAGTTATATGTTCATAATGACCCACAATGTTGTATATGTCGATTCCCCTTTTCTGGCGATTGCTCTTTCTTCTTCTTCTAGAGTGGCTTATTTCTTGGTGATGGTGGTGAGCGGAACTAATCCTTTGACCTTGATTCTTCGTTTACGTGGTGCTACAATTCAAGGGCGACCGTGGAGTACCAATGTGATAAGAAGTCACCAATAATCTCAAAGCTCTCAAAGGTCGTATTCTGTTCTCTCATCCCGTACCTGTTATTGCTCGTATTTTAGTTCTCTTTGTTCGAATCTCTTTCGAAAGAATGGCAATCAAACATAAGACTTCAAGAACATGAACTTCAATGGGTAAGGGTAGCATTTTCTTTTCTGCAACAGGTAAGATTAGCACTTTCTTGATTTTCTGCGACAGGTAAGACTAGCACTTTTTTTATTTTCTGCAACACTAAACTCACTCTTTCTTGATTTCCAAATTTGATTCCCTTCTCTAATGCTTTTATTTTTTTATCTGAATTGAATGTGTTTATTTACAGAGTGGCGTCACCCCGAGCAAAGTAAAAACAACGGGCCGAGGATTTGGAGACGGTCATGAAATAAATAAAATCTAAATAAATATGGTCGAGAGTACCCCATGTTTTGTATTTTTCTCCATTTTTTCTTTTTTGCAAGGTGCATGGCATTTGACGTTGGTTTTGGTAAAAAATATTTACACACTATCGTCACTCCTATTGGAAGGAAACATAGTTTACTTAGATTTCTAAAACTTATACCACACTCTAAAATGCGTCGTCTGCTATTAAACAATGAAGGACGTTGACAAATGAAATTTTGTTTGAAAATTGGCTGAGTCTCACAATTTGATGTTTTTGTTCCTTTATATTGAGTGGAATCTCATCCTAAAATTTCTTGGCAAGATCTAAATTTTTTAGCAAGTTACTGAACTATAGTTATTTAAACTATTTGTTTGAATGTATGAAATGAATGATTTAGTAAATTGAACAATTTTGGATACTTAAGTTGTATAAATTATATAATTAAATTTAAAAAACATTACAAATTATAAATGGAATTAAAAACACATCTATGTAAAATTATCACTTTAAATTGAATTATATTTAAGGACTAAGTTTATCTTTATACGTTGATATTGTATTAAACATTAAGTATATCTTTATACATTGAAATTGTAAAGACAGAATGAAAGTAGGTAAGTATGGCTGACACACTAACATGGCTCTTATATCTTCTTGCTTAGGGGATTTTTGGTCTATCTTTCTCTAATGGCTGGCTGGCTTTTTCAGAGCAGAGGTTTTGACTTCACCCACCGCCGAAGCTTATACAGCACCCTGCCTGCCTGATTAGGTGGAAGGAATCACTTGAAATGCAGGAAATCAACTATTTGGCTAAGACTTGGACCTCGTCCAAACCATATGGTTTGGGAAACCAGATGCGCATATGACTTGGACCTCGTCCAAACCAATCTTTTTTTCTAAAATGTGTGTTTCAAAGTTGTAAAGATGGATTGAAAGTAGGTAAGTGTGGCCGATAATTCGAGATTTGAATCTTTTATAGACTAAAAGCAAGTTAAGATGAATCAAAATTAATGATTTATGTGTGGGTTTATATTTCAAATAATTTAGAAGTCATAGTCACTTATGTTTTCTTGGAAATCTACTACCAGCAATTAACTCTCTAAAATCATCTTTTCCGTCGTAGTCGTCGGAGAGATATTTCCAACAGGCTATCATGTGCCTCAAACAAAGATAATATGACCAAGTTGCGACCTCGGGAAGTTGACTGTCCAACTCACCCCAATGGGGCCCATAAAATCTTGGTGTTACATCTCCTCGGGTTAGGGTTTTGGTTGTTTACGGTTTGCTCTTATTGTTCAATAATAAAAAAAGCCCTTGAGCCTCATTGTAAGGCAGTTCAAAGACATGTAGTCACCACATCTCTTCTCATAGATAAGCCACCATCGCCCTAGCTGGTTTATTTCCATTATCGTTTGTAAGCATATTTCAGTATTTTACTTTAATGAAATGAAGTATTATTTCCGCTGCATCTCTGTGTTTATGGTTATCTCTGTAATGTGCTGCATTCCTGTTTAAATCCGGATCAAAAGGCTCCCATAATCCCTTGGTAGGTTGACGAGCCTCCAAAAATTCACCCTTAATTGCTTCTCCCAGCTGCGGAGTCTCCTAGATTCCCTTGGTAGGTTGACAAGACTCCTAACTCTCACCCTGAACTAGTGCTCCCAGCCGCAGAGGCTCCCAAATTCACTTGGCGGGTTGATGAGCCTCCAAACTCTTTGCTTGGACCCTTGTTGCCAGCTATAAGGGCTCCCAGATTCCCTTGGCAAGTTTATAAGCCTCCAATATCCTATCTTGTATGGCTTATGCGAGCTGCAGAGGCTCCATATGCCCTTGGCGAGTTGACGAGCCTCCAAACCTTCGCCTTGGACAATTGCTACAAGATTCCCTTGGTAGGTTGACGAGCCTCTAAACTATCAGCTTGAACTATTACCCCTAACTCTAGAGGCTCCCATATTCCCTTGGCGGGTTGATGAGCCTCCAAACTCTCGGCTTGGACTGGTGTTATCAATTGCGGAGGCTCTCAAATTCCCTTGGCAGTTTGATGAGCCTCCAAAATCTCAGCTTATATGGATGCTCCCAACTACAAAGGCTCCCAGATTACCTTGGTTGGTTGACGAGCCTCCAAACGTTCTGCTGGAATGGTTGTTTCCATATGCAAACGCTACAAGATTCCATCGCTAACTTTACCATCCTCCAAACTCTTTCCTTTTGCAGTTTCTATGACTTACATAGCCTCCCAGATTCCTTTGGCAGATTGACGGGCCTCCACACTTTTAACTTGTTTGACAACTTCCATCTTCAGAGGCTCCCAAACTTCCTTGGAAACTTCACGAACCTCGAGACGATTGGCTTGTCCAACTCTAATTTGTAGAGGCTCCCACTCTCCTTTGGCAACTTATCGAACCTTCAAGATGTCGAAATTAAGGATTGTAGTGGTCTAGTGGAGGTTATGCCATTTCCAACAACCTTGATGACCCTAAAGTTGGAGGGTTGTGGTGCATTGAGGAAAGTAGGAGGGCGTTTTGGTCTTTCAAATCTTAAAACGTTGAACACTAGCTAGTGCATAGAATTGGAAGAGCTACCAAGTATTGAAACCTTGTAATCTTTGGAGGACTTGTGTGTATTTAATTGTGTCAAGTTAAAGAGATTACAAGGGTTAGAGCATTTGACAAAGCTTCGAAACTGAATATTAATTTGTGCATGACATTGGAAAAACTACCAAGTTTTGAAACATTGGTGTCTTTGGAAGAGTTGTCTGCATTTAATTGTGTCAAGCTGAAGAGCATACATGGGTTGGAACAATAGAAAAATCTCGAAAAAATGAACATTAGTGGCTGCATAGAATTGGAGGAGTTATTAAGTGTTGAAAGATTGGTATCTTTGAGCAAGTTGTGTGCATTTAATTGTGTCAAGTTGAAAAACATCAGGGGTTGGAGGCATTGAAAGAGCTTCGAATGCTGAACATTAATGGTTGCATGTAATTGGAGTCACTGCCAAGTATTGGAACATTGGTTTCTTTGCGAGAGTTGTGGGCATTTAATTGTGTCAAGCTTAAGAGCATCTAGGGCTTAGAGCATTTGAAAAAGCTTCGAAGGTTGAAAATTGTCGACTGCATGGAATTGGAGGAACTAACATGTATTGAAACATTGGTATATCTAGAGCGGTTAGATACACGTAAATGTGGCAAGCTGAAGAACATACAGGGGTTTGCGCAGTTGAGAGAGCTTCAATTACTAGATGTTAGGGAGTTCTCTGAGTTAAATGACTTGCCAAATCTTGAACATCTCATCTTGTTGAACACACTTTATAGCTCTGGATGTCAAAAATTGCGGTGGGATGACGAGGTAGTAGAGGAATTGCACCAAAGATTGAAGCCTTCGTAATCTAAAAATATGAAATATTATGGTGGCAACACCTCATATTCCCAATAATGGCCATTACCAAAGTTCAAAAGAAAACTTTATCATGACGTATATCTTCATATTAGAAGTGACCTATATGATCCAATCACGACAACTAATATTTACAAATCTATCGAGTCATAAATATATAAACAATATATACTTATCGTTAAATTAAAATATATACATTATCCAACAATAAACATATACTACCCCACATATTAATGATCGGTAAACATGCCTTGCTCTCCGATCACTGCTATTAATTCAAATTATGTTAATGTGGACCCTCGGTATATTTTTTAATAGATGAAATAAGTAGATCCCTAAGTTCTTTTGTATAGTTATCGACGTCTTGAAGAATCCCACGGCGGAGGATTGTACTTTTGGCAATATATCGAAACGTTTAAATCGTTTAAAATATGAATTTATTTGTGCAACATATAATAATACACCATTATTTTTATTTTTTATTACAATTTGAATCACCGATTCTTGTTTTAATATTAATTTGAGTGTACTGCATTTCTATGTTCTCATCAAAATTTTAAATTTAAAGTTTAGTTAAAAATTTGTTGTTAAATATTTACATTATTGATTAAAAATATTTTAAGGCCGATACAAAACATCTTAACCCAAAGACATAAAACACTTAATGCAAATATACCCCACTTTGAAATAATATTATGAACTCATTTAAAAAAATGATTTTATTTAATATTTTTTCAATGTAAAAATTACACTTGGTTAAATTAATTGTAATTATATAATTATATGTATTGACTAGTGTTTTTTTAAGCTATGGTTAACAAATATTTTGGTCAACGGGTGGCGCTATGTCCACGGAAAAATCTTGTCTGATTGATCCCGAAGGAAATCTAGCCCTGCGGCCCCTAAGGGCCTCAAAGAGGTTGGACCCTGTGACCTCCCGATGGCGAGTCGCTGATTTTGACAAACTAAGCTAACCCTTGAGACTATGTATTGACTAGTTATATTTATGTTGTAAGGCGTTTTATTTTGAAATGAACTTCTTTATGTGCCATGGTGTATCGTTTTATGTAATTGATTTGGTATGTTAGACGATTGAAAAAATTCCAAGAGCCAAATGATGAAAGGCAGTTGTATGTTCATAATGATCCACAATGTTGTGTACCCCAATTCCCCTTTTCTAGCAATTTCTCTTTCTTCTTCTAGAGTGGCTTATTTCTTGGTGATGGTGGTGAGCAAGACTAATCCCTTGACCTTGATTCTTCGTTTACGGGATGCTACAATTCGAGGGACCACTGTGGAGTGTCAATGTGATAAGAAGTCACCAATAATCTCAAAGCTCTCAAAGGTCGTATTCTGTTCTCGTATTTTAGTTCTGCTTGTTCGAATCTCTTCCGAAAGAATAGCAATCAAATATAAGACTTCAAGAACATGAACTTCAATAAGTAAGAGTCGCACTTTCTTAATTGTGTGCAACAAGTAAGACTAGCACTTTCTTGCAACGTTAGACTCACTTTTTCTTTAACTCACTCTTTCTTGATTTCTAAATTTGATTCCTTTCTCTAATGCTTTTATTTTTTCCCTGAATTGAATGTGTTTATTTACCGAATATCGTCACCTCGAGCAGATTAAGAACAACGGGCCGAGGATTTGGGGACGGTCATGAAATAAATAAAATCTAAATAAATATGGTCAAGACTACCCCATGTTTTGTATTTCTCTCCATATTTTTTTTGCAAGGTGCATGGAGTTTGAGGTTGGTTTTGGTAAAAAAATATTTACAAAGTGTCGTCACTCTTATTGGAAGGAAACATAGTTTACTTAGATTTCTAAAACTTATACCACACCCTAAAATGCGTCGTCCGCTATTAAACAATGAAAGGCATTGACAAATGAAATTTTGTTTGAAAATTGGTTCAGTCTCACAATTTGATGTTTTTGTCTTTTTAAATGGGGTGGAATCTCATCCTAAAATTTCTTGGCAAGATTTAAAAGTTTTAGCAGGTTCCTGAACTATAGTTATTTAAACTATTTGTTTGAATGTATGAAATGAAGTATTTAGTAAATTGAACCATTTTGGATACTTAAGTTCTATAAATTATATAATTAAATTTAAAAAACATTACAAATCCTAAATGGAATTAAAAACACATCTATATAGAATTATCACTTTAAATTGAATTATATTTAAGGACTAATTATATCTTTATAATTAGATATTGTATTAAACACTAAGTATATCTCTATACGTTGAAATTGTAAAGATGGATTGAAAGTAGGTAAGTATGGCCGTCACACTGACATGGGTCTTATATCTTCTTGCTTTAGGGGGTTTCTGGTCTATCTTTCTTTAATGGCTGTATCTTTCAGAGCAGAGGTTTTGACTTCACCCGCCGCCTAAGCTTATACAACACCCTGCCTGCCTGATTGGATGGAAGGAATCACTTGAAATGCAGAAAATCAACTATTTGGCTAAATAAAAGACGAGTTTGGGAAACTAGATGCGCATATGACTTGGACCTCGTCCAAAACAATCTTTTCTTTCTAAAATGTGTGTTTTAAAGTTGTAAAGATGGATTGAAGGTAGGTAAGCGTGGCCGATAATTCGAGATTTGAATCTTTTATAGACTAAAAGCAAGTTAAGATGAATCAAAATTAATCATTTATGTGTGGGTTTATCTTTCAAATAATTTAGAAGTCATAGTCACTTATTCTCGAGAACTAGTCCCATGAAAACGAGTCATGAAAACAAGTCAACCATTGACAGAGTTTGGCCACGAGGGTTTTGGCATATTAAGAAATTTATTTGAGTCAACCATTAAGAGGGTTTGGCCATATTACGAAAGTTAGTTGATTAAGAGGGTTTGTCCATGAGGATTGTGGTTAAGGATATTGGGTTAAGATTTGAATTTTTTTGTTAGCAAATTATGATCAATATTTAGTAAATAAAATGATATATATATTATTGATAAGTTTATGATTCAATCTCTATTTTGCCTTAAAATAATAGGTAAAAGAGTTATTTCATAAAACATTGGTAAAAGAATTAAAGAAATTAACTAGACATATTATATTCAAGCTTCTTTATGACTCGAAGGTGGTTATGGTGACAATTTTTAACTTCCATGAAAAAAATTTGGACATTCTTAAATATGAATGATGAAGTTTCGATTTATGAAAGATGATTTAAGTTAAATTATTTTGAAGAGATTCATCTCCAAGAACTTTTTGGAGATATTAACCCCTACTTGTCTTATGTTTGATGTGTGATATTCATCAATCTTCTCTGTTTAATTTCTACACCTCTGTATATAATTCAAGCAAGAGAATTGTGCCATTAATAGAAAGAGGTTTGGAGCATTTTCAACTTTTGCATTGGTTAAGGAATGATGTAATTTTTTTTCCTAACCTTCATTCCTTTGTCTCTCTAAGCTCAACTGCTCAACTCTTGAGATTGGAATCGTGTAAGGTTTTGTAAAAAATACTATTTTGATTCATACCAAGCTTCTGAGTATCAAGTTCACCTACTTTCTTGGCATGAACATATGTTCATGTTGTTTGGGTCGACCTTAATAAAGCCTACACTATTGCAATGGGATTCATATTTTTTGCACCAATTTTAATTGTCTGAACTGTGGTGAATTGTAGTAAGAGTTTTAGTGGTATGTTATGCCACATGGATTAATAATAATCAAAATGGGCATGAAATGAACTACACTAAAGGTTTTCTTTCCTGGACATCAAATGGTGGAGACCATATCTTCTGCAATATATATTTTAGAGAACTTTGAATTCATTCACCCATTTAAATTTAAATATTAAATTTCCAACGCATTGTGATTTTGGTATATATAGATATATTAAAAACTTATTCCAAAAATGCCACTGGTTATCCATTACAGTCATTGTAGAATGTGATCCCTGTCTAGGAGGAGATAAAAGATAGAAAAATGAAAGAATATACGAGGTTGGGCTACATCATGTTCCACTTAGACAGATGTCACTGCGATGGTTTCTATCCCTTTTATTTTATTTGTTGAAGAGTCATATGGCCAGAAATGATGGACATCTTCCTCTTCTGCTTTTTAATCTCACTGCACGATTGATTCACCTAGTCATGCAACTTTTAGACGCTTGTGGCTACCCTAATGTTGGAGATGCATTAGAGTTGGGAACGTCCTTTTATGTCATGAAATGGAGATCTAATTGAAGGCTCACCAAATTAGTTCCCTTCGGAGAAGACTTCCTGAGTTCACTTTCGTGGTTTAGACCATAGAAAATGACGTGGGAGCATCCCTAGTGGATTGAAAATTCCACATCACCCGAACAATAATTGTTTTTGTTTTGCTAATTTTGAATTTTTGCAGTAGTCCTACTATAACAAAAGGAAAGGGGACTACAACATAGAGACGAGTGCATAAATGTAGGGATCTATTAGTAAGATTACACATGGTCCTAGTTGACTTGGTGGCTTGGTCAAGTTCCAACTATGATCAATTAGACATGATGTGGAACACACTATGATCAACGAAGTCCAAGAGGTTAAAAGCCCATAAAAGTGAAAGGAGCACTTGAATTCATTTTAATGTAGTTGGAAGTAGCTCAATAATGGGGAGCTTGGAGTAGCTCAACAATGGGAAGAATTGAATAGCTAGTGTGGGAGCTTGGAGTTTAGATGGGAAGATTTTATAATTCAATAGCATGGGAGCATTGGAGGCTCCAGAAAGAAGATATAAGCATCATCACACATTTTAATAAAAGGACAAGCATCATGAAAGAATACCAACAAAACTTGTGATGAGAGTCATGAAAAATAAGTGAAAAGATGTTTTCCATGTTCTCTAGTGATTTCTAGCATACTAATTTTTTCTTTTATGTATGCATGTATAGTAATGATTCACAATATGAGAAAGTTACGCTTCAAATTTTTTTGTCCAAGGAACAAGACATTTGTTGGAAGCTTCTGGCTTAGTGAGAAAGGCTCTGAACTCCAAATTCATAGGGATGTTGGGTTTAAAAATTCTTCATCACTTCTCATTGACTCATTAGGAAGGGAAGCATCAAGATCAATTTCAAAAGAAGACTATGGTAGTAGATTCTCTAGAGAAAATATATTAATTCAATTTCACTTCAGCTATTAATAAACACCCTTTCAACAAAGCAACTAGTGTTGTAAGTGCTAAGATATATACTATTTGATTTGAATTCATTCTATAACATATATATCCTAGTTTATATAATGTTAATTGCTTTGTTGTTTATTCTATTCAGGGCTTCAACCATTGCACCAATTGGTCTCTTACTACTTTGTATGACCAAACTATGGAATTTCAATATTTAATTTGATTCACCATTATCCTGATTTCAATTATTGAAACTCATGGGTTCAAACCTCTAGGAAATGACAGAGAATGGAGATATTAAAGGAAATTTGTTTGAAATCAACACTAGCACTTCTCTTACTCAGGCTCAAAAAGTTTGGAGGATACTTCAAGGTCTTGGTGACATTGCATTTTCATTTCCATATACTTCCATTGCCCTTGAAATTCAGGTATAGCTCAATCTTTTTGGTTCATTTCTATCTTTGAATCCTTTGGGAAACCATAAACTACAAGGATAATTATGATGCTTCTTATTTACAACTATGCAAGATAATCTCAATTCAACACCCCTAGAGAACCTAACTTCGAAAAAGAAAATTTGTGTTCACTAAGCATAACAAGTACCTTATATATGCTATGTGATTTTATGGGTTATGCAGCTTTTAGGGAAAATGCACCTCGAAACCTATTGAAAAGATTTGGATTCTATGAGCCTCGTTGGCTTATTGACTTTGCCAATGCATGCATTGTGGTTCACCTGGAAGGAGCATACCAAGTAAGAATTTTTTTTCATCCCTTCTTTTAGTTCTACTAGATTGAAACTCTAATGTATTTGTTACCCATAGAAACTTCATTGTAAATCATTTCATACCACTGTTGTAAGTATATTTTCAGCCAGTTTTCTTGCATTGAAGCATGGTTTTCTCATGCTTGGCATCATAATAAATTTTTCAAGGAGGGAATTTAAGCTCTTAATAGGTCATCGAGCTTATCATGGGCATGTTCTAGATTGAGATTTCCTTGAGGTAGGTTGAGTTATGTGTTGTTTCAAGGTTATTTGAGATCAATGACATGTAGAACATGTTTATACCTCTTTCAGGTATATGATTACATTCCTATATAAATTATAATCACTTGCACAATTTCATTGAATAGATATGATGATTTTAGGTACCCAATTCTATCTTAACTATTGTTTAACCCAAATTATTTATGCCCAAAGGGCTTAACACCATTTTGAGAATAGGCATCTATGTAGGCCATTTAATTGAATTCCTGGAGAGACTGGGATAGATAATGTATCGCTCATTAAATTAATTTAATTGGATGTTTCCTTATCTATGAATGCTAGAAAAAATGCTTGAGAACTTCAAAAAATGCATGAAAACAGTTTCAAAATAGTTTGAGAACTTCGATTATCAGAATGAGTTGCCAAAGACTATGCAATGGACAAGCTATAATAACATTTCAAGAATATTTATTGACTTGCAAATTTATCCATGGGTCAAGTTTGTTCAATGGCAAGTGAGGAAACAAACAGTCAAGAAAGATTCTTTCCAACAAGCTTTGCATGAGGGGAGTGAGGGTGATTAGAATGAAATCTAGATGGGGCAACATCCCATTGCCTCATTACCTTTTGTTAGTTGTCAACAAAAACATCTAGAGCTTGAGGAATAATGCCAAGTTGGTAAAATTAGGGTATTTTTACAACCCCCGCCAGGTTTCAAGTCTCACCTAGGATATCCTTGTGTTTGTGTTTATTGTGCACCAATACTTTCGATAATTCTTGGGCTCAGCTGTAAGTTCTAAGTGAAATGTGTTGTCTTAGCTACTCCTTAGTTAATGTAGCTTAGTGCACCAGTACTTGGGAGAACACTTAGACTCGAGTGCAAGTTCTGGGTGAAATAAGTTGTATTTTGTGACATCTGAAATCTAAAACTTAGTTGTCCAACATAAATGTAATTTAGGGGCAGTATTTGTATAATCACTTACATTTACCTTAGTTATTGACCTTAGCTTTTTAAGTGTTCATTTGTTAATAAAAAAATTTGATACTCCATTTTTTGTAATTTGTTGGATAAATTCAACAAAAAGCTAGGTGTGGAGCATGTTATTCAAGACATAACTACTAAGGTGTTGATTATGTGGCACTTAACAAATTGATAATGAAGAGATTACCCATATTATTTTTTTCTTTATATGTTACATTGATCTAATATAAGAGATGCTGAGGAGGAAATGAGGAGAATATGAGCATCACCAAATCCATTTATGATCATGCCCTCATGATGGAATCATAAATAATAGAAAGTTGTTGTGTTGTACCATCACCCTACCAATGTCAATCCATTCTCAATTATCATTTAGAGTGGAGGAAAATGTTTGTTTTTATAGAATGGTATGCTAATATATTTAACAAAAAACCTAGGGGAAAAGTTGCACCTTCACTTGTTTCCAAAGAACCCTTATGGGTTTTAGGAAGGGAGGGTTTTTCTCTTACTAAAACTTTAATCAATATTTCTTGGTTAATAGTGAAAAACCCATCAAAACCTACCTATATGAGGCCATGGATAAAGTCACAATGAATCTAGCCCAACACTTTGTGAGAGGCTAGGTAAGGAGGGAAATATCATGTATATCATGGGGTTTTCTTTATGATATATGGAACAATATCCTCCATCACTCACTTCATACAAGAGGGGCCATTCTCAACCATACATTGATTTACTCTTGTAACTTTGACTACTATATTGAGACTATGGCTCGATTCTTTACTTGTGTGCGAAGCATCATGCCAGATCCAAGGGTACATGTAGCCATGCAAATTTTGAAGATGAATAAGAGAGTTATGAGATTAGATGACTACGATATAGTGGTTGAAGGAGAGTTACAATGTCAAATAAGCAATTTGTTGTAAATTTCACATTTGTAAAGATTCAATCATCAATTTCAAAGTTCGAACTTAACATTTTAAATTTCATCAATTTAATTTATTTAGTTGATTGTAAATATTTTATAAATTAAAACTTAATAATTGTTATATGGAATTGGGGTCTCCATTCATGAGGCATACTTAAACCTGTTGTAAAGTTAAATTCATTTATTACCTATTTTTACTAAGTAATTTATGTTGCAAAGGAAGCAAGTCCAAACTAGGCAACATCTAGATCACATAACATATCACATTTTTTTCATCTATTCTATTATTCCATATGCTATATCCTTAGAGCATTTCCTTTGCAACATGTTGTGCAATTGCTAGTAATAGATAGGAAAGGTAATACCTCTTTGTTCGGTCATGTCTTTTAATTAGGATAGTGCCATGAATTATAACATATTACTATGTTTCTTATTTCATTAATAACAATAATATTAATAATAATTTAATATTTATATAATATGTTTTATTATTATTAATAATTAATATTCATATAAATATGTTTTATTATTATTATTATTATTGATGAAAAAGCTATTATTTATTTGTTTTATATAGAAAAATATACTCGCAGTAAAAATGGTAGGAAAGTTAGAGCTAGTGTCATGTTGACTCTTTTAGTTTGAAGTTAATATGAAGCAATTTCGTGTTAAAGTTCTTGGTCTTTTAACAAATGCATATATAAGCTTATATTTATCTTAAATTCAGATCTATGAAGCATGGAGAAAGAAGTTCAGTTAATACTCATACATTCCACCATGAGTTTTTCTTAAACCTTTAAATAGGTGTCATCATAGCAAATACCAGCAAATACTATTGCCAAAATCATGAGTTGTCAAAGTATAGAGCTCAAAAATAATTAATGATAAATGATGAATTTTATTCTATTAATTTTATTTTTATTTGACCAAACCAAAATATTTACATGACAAATATCTCTTTATTTCAACTAATAGACAAATTAAACTAGAAAATATTATGAAAAACCATTCAAAACTTAAAACAACTAAACTCTAGCTTAAATAATGGATAAATTGTTTACATAATTTTATTAATAATATATATAGAGTTTATTTAACCTCAAAAAATATAAATTATTCAAATTTTTTATATATTATATGCTCACAACAAATATTTTAAATTTTAAAATAATAT
>APFE030670531.1:8696-25392 GCA_000404065.3 Pinus taeda | reverse complement strand
TGCTGGGTGGCTAAGGCTTTCTTAGAAGAGTTTCCAAGATTAAGAAGACCAAGATATAAGAGTTTTTCTTGTTCTCTTATTAAAGAATCACAAAAGGCATCAAAAGAGGGGGACTAGTAGTCTTGTCCTTGAGAAATAGATGCTTCTCTAGTAGAATGGAAGGTGGAAACAAACACGAACTAGGTTGGTCCCAACTTAGTAAGAATGGAATAAGGCTACCATCTTCTTTCTTAACCTTAAAACCTTCCAAGAGAAGTCTAAGGGTCTTGAACTTGGACAAAAAATCTTCAATGGAAGAAAAATTATTGGGGTCCAATGTAAGAAATTCATTTTCGAGTTGATGGGCTCTAATTTCATTTTTAATTCCAAAACCTTTAGTGAGTTGTTTCATTGCTTCATTAGGAGTATCAAGTTCTATGATATAGAATCTAAGGTCTAGAGAAATAGACATCCCTATCACCCCCATGTGCTTGATCTTGCTTATTTTCCCATTTTTCTGCCTTATCTTCATCTTGAGGTTTGGTTTCTTGGCCTGAGGCTATTTTGTAAAGATCTTTACTTCTAAGTAAATCCACAATGTAGGACTGCCATTGGAATTAATTAGTGCTGTCAAGAATAACTTGGCATGGAATTTCCATTTTAATAGAAACTGAAAATGTAGATACTGAAATTAAGTGTTCTAATGGAAAGATCTCGAAAAATTAAGTTGATTAAAAAAAAACAGCTCTGAAAACGACTTCCAGATGAAGAAGTTATGACTTTTTGAAGAAAAGTTGTTGAAGATGCCGACGAAGTGCGTGAATGTATAGAAATGAATGATAATGTCATATTTAAACTCCTCCCCCCTCGCCCTTCAACCCACCCCCCACTCCCCTCACTCCCCTTTTCCAAAATTAATCTAATTAGCTCACTTTAAAAAAAGATTTTATGCGACTCACTTTAATAAATTAGTGAAAATCACTTTTACAATGGTACTTTATGAGCTACCCACTAAATTGTAACTTAAATAAAAGATAAAGAGATTTCAAAATTATAAGTGACTCACTTTTTATAATGGGTGAGAACACTTTTACATAGAGTAACTTTAAAACATAAGTTACATGTGCTTTTTGAAAAAGTAACTCAACAAAAAGAAAAACTTGAACTCAAGACCTCTATTTTCATAAAGTAACTTTGGACCAAGTGAGCTTGTTTAAAAGGTTAGTAATTTTTGGAAAAGAGAAAGGAAATATTTTTTAGTCACTGAAGCTTTGGGGTGTGTGCTTACTTGAAAAAGCTATTTTTTTCCTAAAAATCAAAACCCACAAAACCCAACATAGACATACAAAAAAAAAAAAACAAACCTTCTGGTTTGAAGTTAGCTTTAGCTGGAAACTAAATATTTTCCTCAATGTTTCTGATTTTCTAAGATCACACTAAGGTGCGGTGGAAAAGAGCATACACATGAGAAAAATCCTTCATTTTTGTTTCTGATTTGCCTAGATCGCACAGAGTCGTGGGGCAAAGAGCATACACAGAAATGAAAGGTATAGATCTGGTAATAAAAAACAAAAAGCTAAATAAACCGAAATAAACTGAGAGATGAATAACTAGAATTGCAAATAAAGACTGTATACCTCCAGATCTTAAAAATGATGTAGCTAGGGCTACTAGAAACCTTTTCATGTGAAATCAAAGGGTTCCTCATTGGAATAGATGCTCCTAACACAATAGAGCAATCCTCTCGTCCCAAAAGTAGTTAGAAACAATATATCTAGGAAATGACAGTCATATGCAGTTGTACCGGCTTCAGATTTGAATCACCAACAGATGCGACCCTCAAATAGCTCTGATACCAAGTAGGAATTTACACGGTAAGTTCCTCGGATAGAACACCAAAGGACACCACTCACAAACAAATCACAGATCAATACACAGGTATTCTTGATGTGGTTAAAACCCTCAAAGAGGGAAACAATCCACGGCCTGAGCTAATGCGACTGCTTCAAGCAATTTATTAATATAAGAAAGAAAATTTACATAAGCTTCTCTCATGAACAGTCACCCTAAAAGTGACCCTCCATGTTATTTAAATAGAGATTATGGACTAATCGGGTGTTAAGCCACGGATCAAGTGTCGGTAACACCGAGGAGAGAATGAAACGTTGGATCACTTCATGTCTAGAACATATCGTGACCATTGGATTATAAGTTACAAAAGTACACAGTAAAGAAACACACTTTACCTAACTCTACACTGGACCAAGTTACACTTAGCTATTTCCTATGTGTCAGAATATTCTAACAGTTATCTCCCAGGTTAAAGTGTAGTGGCAGCACTGTGGGCCGGAAGAGGCCACCTAGGAAGATGAGCAAGTTATGAAAGAAAACTTTCCGGGTCTATTTGCAGGAGAAGAACATTGGGACAATGTTCCATTTTGGGGGGGGGGAGATGTCATATCCCCCATTAATGTAAATATTTATTTTACTGCAACCAAACAAACTATTACTATTTTTAAAATTATAAACTATTTTTGAATTTAGTTATGGAAAGATGAATTTTGCAGTTATTAGTAAACACTGTTTTTAGTGGTTAATTAGTTATGAGAGACAATTAACTATCCCAAAACTAAAATCTGGAGTATTTTACTCAAGAGATAAAGAGGATAGAGGTATCTGAGATCAGGAGGAGGAACAAAGAGAGAGAACTATGCTGAAAGGTCCGATAGTCTGAGATGGCTATGTCTGGTCAAGGCCAGATAGCTGGAAACATAATGTCTCCGAGGAGAGAAGGAAATCCTGGAAGTAGGAATAGCACGGGGGGAGATTTATTGGAATAAGTAATGTCACGGCAGGGAGGAAAATTAAAGTGTAGGTCTTTTAGTAGACCCAACTCTAGAACAACATATTCAGATAAGTGAAAATCTTCTTGTGATAGGAGTAGAAGTTATTCTCTGAGTTTGCTGAATAAGTTAACTATCATAGATTGGCTAGTTTGAAGAGAAGTATCAATAGATTATTGTTGTATAATTAAGAACATGGATTTCTTTCCTTAAGTATTCCATGAACAATAAGTGCATGAGTAGAATGATTAAGAGAAACAAAATAAAAACCACCTTTATATTAAAAAAAGAAAAGAAATTGCAGTGATACCAGAAAAGATAACAAGAACTTAAATACAATAATAAGAGAGAAAAACTGAAAATGGATACGAGATCAGTAGTAAGTACTGCTAAATTCCAGACAGAGTTTTTAACATATTTTACTAAATTAACTGGAAAGAACTATGACAATCATCTTTCTATCAGATCTTATTCCAAAAATTCCAGGTAGATAATTACTGCTACATAAAAGAAGTTTCAATGAAAGAAAGAACAAGTGAAACTATTTATAGTTACTAGGCAACATATCTAAACCTTTTGAAATCAAAACCTACATGACTCTATTTCTGTATATGAAATTTCAGTCATATAACCTATTCGATTAAATGCATGCCGATACGCTTTGAAATCTATAAAATAATTGTGAATATTACCACGAATCATACAAAGATTTAACAAGAAAGATTAATCTTAAGATCTAAAATGTAGTATAGGTAACCACGACTTCCGAAGGTTACAAATAGACTACATCTTTAGCAAAAGTTATCAAGAATTAGATTTTTGTGCCTGAATAGAGAATAAGATAATACTTATACTAGCTAAATATCAAACTGAGAGAAAAATCCAAGCTGTGAGGGCTCGATACTTCCAAATTAACAACACAAACACATATTAAAGACATGCTATGAGATTCAGTATATTAAACAATCAAAACTCTCATAAGTTCATTACGTGCTCTTTAGAAATAAGAGTCTGTAGCAGTCAACCAGAGCCTATATATATATAGATATATATAAAGTCCAAACTGTGCTTTTATTGCAAAACCCCTATTATACAGAGCAATGGATTAATCATGCAAAATTACAATGTGATGGGCTGAAGCCACATAAGAAAATCCTAGATACCAGATGCACAAAATTATAGATACTTGACCATGGCTCCAGATGGCGGAAAAATCCCTACAAGAAATTAATCATTGAGATTTAGAAACCCTGGCTCTCTCGTCGTGAGACCCCTCACTAGAACGAAAAGCAAAAGGAGTAAGTACTTGGTGGAAGGAAGGTCAGCCACATATCAAATTGAAGTTGGAATGAGGGTTTCTCCAGAGCGCTGCTGAAACCCCTAAACCTGTAAAAAGAAATCTGCCACAATGGATGGAAATAACGTTAGAAACCATGTCTAGTCAAACTATAGTCATATTCAAAATAGGAAACCGAAAAGATTATAGAAGAACTTACCCTCTCAAAGCATGGTGAAAACCCCATTGTTGAAGAATGGAACTCCGACAACACTAAGAAGAATTGATTGCATTATGTTGGTCCAACCCAAACAAAACCATAACGTAGAAAGACGAATATGGTAAGCAAGCAGATTACGCCCATGATCAAAGGAACCAGAAGGCGTGCCCAACCATAAAGCCCTGAATAGAGCTACTCTTGCTCGGGATTGACACAATGACCAGACAGAGTCGATACAGTTGGGAAAATGAAGGACCAAATTCACCAGCACTTTCCAATGTGGCAAACAATTAAGAGCTGTTGATGGGAAGATGGATCTCGAGGGAAGCGCAGGAAGTGGATAGCCAGGAGCACGATGGACCGCCACCTAGGCCAAAAAGTTAGAGCCATTAAATGAATATGATCCATTGGTTGGTTTTCAAGATTGAAGCCAAGCTTTTCACTAAGTATTAAGGCAAACATAGTATTGGCATTTAAATGTAATTCTTAAAAGAAAATCCATAGTAAATTTTGAATGCACATATAATTGATTTTACCATCAATCATAAACCAGATATCAAGAACTTTAAAGTTTTGACTATTGGTTTTGGTAATGGTTAATAATAAACTTGATATTTTTATTATATAATCATCAATCATATAAGTATGCCAAGAATTATAAAGAGATAAGATTATGGTCCAAATGGTAAACAATTTATTTATTTATTTATATGATATGATTAATTTGTGAACATGTGACAGGTTAGGAGCAGTTATTCCTTACCTGCATTTCTCTTACAAGAGGGAAGGGAGAAGGAAAGAGGAGGGGTTATAAAGAAAATGAAAGAAAAGAAAGATTCCTTGGGTAGCCGCGGAGGTGGGTAATTAAAGAAAAAACTTCCGATATTAACCCTTTCAGACCATAGAAATAGAAGCTAAGCCTGTAAATTGCAGTTGATTCAGGGGTGGACACCTAAGAACGATGTTCTAGTAGGATGGGTTTACTTGGTAAAAGAACTGTAAGTAACCAACACATATGCCAGAGAAAATCATAAGCCAGGCGGGCAAGTTGGCGGCCATCCAACCACAGGCCAGGCGAGCAAGTTTTGAAAGAATTAACGTGAGTGCTACGCGTACAGTAGGATTTCATTCCAAGAATTATTAAACATTTACACCATATGTCAGCCCTTAAGTATGTATACGTGGCGATATGAATGAGGCCGGTATGAAGAAATCTATGGATTAATATAACAATATTTATGGAATTAAAATGTCCACCATTATGTTGATTTTTAATATTTGTGTAATTATTAGAATCTCCAAATTACGAGAATGATAACTTTATCTTCGGCCATGGTAATTCTTTGTTATCATTACCTATGCATATGGTTAACGAGTAGGTGTTATAGATATGGAAAAGTCCATTGTTTAATTTCACTTATAATTTCCAAAATATTCTAAAATTTGCAATCTAATTAAGATCTAGTGGTAACTATTATGAAACTTCATAAAAACTATGAAAAACCTAGAGTTTTTTTTAGTTATAATGTTGATTTAAGCTTTAAGCCCGACATATCAACTTATAACATAATTGTATATTTTCAATCCATAACCTTCACACAATAAATATTTAACAAAACATTATATCATGATCTATTACTATTATTATTATGTGTGTATATATCATTTTAGGGATCAAATTTCTTGAAATGAAAATCTCTTAGAGAGTGAAAAGATATTTGATCCCTCTAGACCCTTGGTAAATGGGGGTTAAGATGGATCTAGGCTGATTAATATTTATTTTTGTATGTATACATTTAATTATTTTTATTATTAATATTTTTTAAAATGTTATATATCAAATCCAATTTAAACATTGAAAAGATTACTAGTAGCAAATTGCCCCATGACCGTAAATTAAAAAACACCTATTAATGAAATAAGCATTCTTTCTCTATATATGTTTAATGGAATGAACACTCTTTCTATCTCTATATATGTTTCACGTTAAAATCTTTTGCTCAAAATGAATATTGAAATATTTGATTTATTATGCATATTAAATTCTTCTTTGTTTAAATATTTTATTAATTTTATATATTAACTCTATATTAAGAATGAAATAAATTATGCATTTCTCTTAGGAAGTAAATGTATTTTAATTGTTTGTTTTTGTTTGTTTGTTTTTTATTTTTTTAAATTTAAATTAATT
Organism: Pinus taeda; assembly: GCA_000404065.3. NCBI lineage: Eukaryota > Viridiplantae > Streptophyta > Pinopsida > Pinales > Pinaceae > Pinus > Pinus taeda. The sequence goes on along the minus strand of APFE030670531.1, from coordinate 18,883 downwards.
TTATTTTCTTATATAAAGTTGATTAAATTGTGTTATTTAATGTGAATATTAAAACATTTTACATGGTTGATAGCATAGTAATTTTTGTTATTAATATATTTTTGTTTTAAATATTACATGTGAATTGAACATAAATTGAATTATATGTCATATTGAATTATACATCATGTAATATCTATAATATTTTTTTTTCCAACTACATGTGAAGTAGTGAAGAAATTATATATATCCCTCATACTAAAAAATAAAGTTATTTTTATTTTTATTTCTCTATCTAAAATTGATATGAACAATTAAAATGAAAATTGCAGTGTTTTATTTATGGTAGACATTAATTTTTTTGTTATTACTATTTTTAATTTATTAATGTAATTATTATTATTACTATTTTTTGTTAATATAACATTTATTTATTATTATTTCCCTTTTAATGAAGATATAATATTATTTCAAATATAAATTAAGTGACAATATCTCCCTATAATAAATTATAAAGCTTATCTTGAAATAATAAGAAATTTAACTATAAAATGCTTTTAACTTTTTTAATAACAAAAAAATCTCAATCAAATATATATATAAACCATTAAAATTAATATGGTATAGCTTGTTACATTAAGAAGAACATCTCCCCCCATGTTAGGATTTATAAAAACGACCCTTACAACCAATATAGTTGGATAGAGATCATTGACATTAATGATAAACAGACCTACATAGCAATCTGTTATCCCCCCCCCCATCAATTCTAACTTCTATAAGAAAAAGAATCTAGATAAAAATAGCCCTTACAATGGTTTAGAGAATGATATTTATAGCCTAAGGAATGAAGGTAATATCCTTTTAATGGGTCACTTTAATGCTCGAACTTCAAGCAACCAAGCTATTCTTCCAAGCAATCATTCCAACCCTAATCCTCTTTGGTTAGACGAAGACCTTACTCTGGCTAGCCGATACAAAAGGAGCTCTAAATAGCTCAGGGAGAATTTGTTTGGGTCAGAGCTAGTCAAGCTCTGTAGTGCTCAGGATCTCATAATTTGCAACTGCCTAAAGAAGTGGCCCAATTCTAGCCAGATGACCTGCATCCATGGGCTTGGTAGCAACGTGGTAGACTATGTTACTTCCAATCTCCCTTTTTACAACGAAATAATAAATTTTGACCATCTTAAACAACCACGAGCCTGACTCTGATCATAGGTCTTTGTTGAAAATAACAACAAGAAATGCAAAAAATAGAAGTGATAAAAATAGCATTTCGGGATACATACCAATTTTAGTTAGTCCCTAAACTAAAATTGAGAATTAAATTCGAATTTTGATCTTAGTAGCTATTTGTAAAATAACTAATTATTTCATCTTGAGTTAATTAGTTGTAGGAAGTCAAACATGAAGTCTATGTGAAGACATGCAACAGTTTCTCCATTGATTGAGGAAGTTATCCCTTTATTAAGGAGATCAGGATGAGTTGTACTTTGAGTTGTAATTCGTTAGGTTAGTTATCTGAGTTAAGTCAAGTTAGATTAGTTCCAACAGTTTGTGGAACTGATTGTGAGTTCAGTTAGTTAATGCATGCACGCATGTAACTGATGCACTTCAGATAACTGAATATTCTCTCATAAATAACTCATTCATGTTACTTCAGTCAGAGACCCAGTTGAGATCAGATGATGGGACAATGTACTATCAGTTTCAAGAATATTCCAATGAGGATATCTCTTGCATGCAGAAGGAATTCATTCCTTGGATATTGCACAGTTACTTTTGAGTTTGATGAGTTGTGTGAGAGGCCAATTCACATAGGTGGCAACATTGGACCCCAGGAGAAACTGCGCGAGGAAATAGGAGGCTTGGAGGGTTGAGGGAAGGAATATGTTGTGTCTATTCAGTCTGTGAGTTGTATTGTAGGATTGTACTGAGAGCTAGATAGCTTGTGAACTAAAGCTTTGTGTAATCCGAACATATTTTCCACTTGTATGATATTACAGAGATTGGGGTTTTTAGCTAAGGCTTTCCCGAGAGTATTCTTCTGTGTTCATGTGTGATTGCTTTCTCATTCTCAATTATATGTGTTCTATTTGATCTTGCTCAAAATCGATTAAGCTTCCGCAAGTTTTTTGTAGAAGTAGATCTAGTATTTTTCTTTAGTATATTGCAAAATCTGTTGATTTGGGAAATTCTACATGGTATTAGAGCAAAGGTGATCAAAGCAAAGAACAATATACAAAGAAGGGAGAAGTTGAAAGTTTGAAGTTTCTGATTATAGAATTCGAATTCTTATCACATCTCAAATTTCACCAATGGTGTTCAACGGTTTAAGACTTGAGTATGCCTTTGATGGCAGCTCGAATATAGCCTGGAAGGATCACATGGAAGTAGTATTAGAGGAAAATGGTTTGAAGGACTTATTGATCAAGAAGTTCCCAAGCTAGTAGTAGCTAATGCTACAGAATTGGCGGAATGGAAGAAATGTGTGGCTAGAGCAAGGAGAATCCTTCTAGAGGGAGTTCGAGACCACATAGTCTCAAGTTTCCATGGGAAGGAGATCGTTTTCAATGTGGAAAACATTGAAAGATCTATATCAGAACAACAGTGATCAGAGGAAGTTAGCGCTGAAATACAAGCTTCATAAAATCAAGTGTGAAAAGGGCGACACGATCTCTAAATATCTGAACAAGCTCATCACCTACAGGTATGAGCTTGGAAGTGTAGGGATCACGACAACCGATGATGACATGGTGAGTCTTGCTCTCCTCGGTCTTCCTAAGAGCTGACATAGTTACCAAGACTTAGTTAATGGAAGAGCGAAATTGCTAGATTGGGAACGACTTTGGTCGTATCTAATGCAGGAGGAGATAAGAAGAAGCACTAGAGATGGATCTTCATCAAAGCAAGATGATGAAGAAAATTTAGCCTTAGCGAGTAAGGAGAGGAAAGGGAAAGGGAAGGCGTCCCATTCCAAATCTTCTCATGGTGGGAAGAAGACTGACAAATCGAAAGTGAGATGCTTTCATTGTCATGAGGTGGGCCATTATGCTACGAATTGTCCATAGAAGAAATCCAAGAAAGGATGCTTGAAGGGATCAGATGGTGAGGCACTGGCCTCACAATTCGAGTTGGATTTATCTCTCATCACATGCATGGTTTCATACATGGTGGGATGTGTTTGGTACCTGGACAATGGAGCTTCATTCCACATGATCGGCGACAAGAATATTTTCGGTACCTTGGAGGAGAAGGATCTCCAGATGCGGATTGAGATGGGCGATGAAGGAAAGTACAGTGTTTCAGGTGAAGGTACAATTGTGTTTCAGAGGGAGCATGGAGCTCTTGTCACCCTGACTGATGTAAAGTATGTACCAGGTCTGAAGAAGAATCTTGTGTCCATCGCTATGGTAGAAGACAAATGCTATGATATAGTATTTAGTAACAAAAAGGTATTCCTGAGGCATATCAGCACTGGACAGACCAAGAGGATTTGGATTCGAGTAAAGCATCTCTACAAGCTGGAGGTAGACGAATGCGTTGCATTGAGTTCCAAAGCAGAGTTGGTGCAGAGCCAAGATGTTGGCGAGCTATGGCATAGAAGATTGGGCCACTTGCACCATGGGGCCTTGAAGATCATGCAATAGATTTCTACTGGACTTCCCAAGGGAAAACTAGAGCAGACAAATACATGCAAAGGTTGTACCTTGTGTAAGTATGTGAAATCTTCCTTTTACGATCGAGACAGTAGAGCTGGAGCAATCCTAGAGTGAGTTCACACAGATGTTTGTGGACCATTCTCTACAACCTCCACTGCTAAACAAAGGTAATATGTTATTTTATTGATGATTTTTCTCATAGATGTTGGATCCACTTTATGCAAAAGAAGGATTAGACCTTCTTGAGGTTTTGTGAGTTTAAAGCCTTGGCAAAGAAAGAATCTGGAAAGAAAATAAGGGCCTTGCATAGCGACAATGGTGGAGAGTATGTCTCCCAACAGTTTAAGGACTTCTGCGTTGCAGAAAGAATTCAATGGGAGTTGATGGTACCCCATAACCCACAGCAGAATGGGGTGGCCGAAAGGAAAATCAGATTGATTGTGGGAGCAGCTCGAGCAATGTTCCATGACTGATATTCGGTACCATCATCTTCAAGACTGTGTTGTGAAGAGGATCATGTTGTTGCTGTATGTTTTGACCAAGGAACAAGATGCATATATTTTGACTAAGGCATTGTCAAAATGCAAGTTCGAGTTCCACACAAACAAGATTGTGGTGACTGATAATCCCTTTTTTGTTGAGAGGGAGTGTTGAAAATAGCAACAAGAAATGTTAAAAATAGAAGTGCTAAAAATAGCACTGTTATAAATAGAATGTCTGGATACATTCCAATTTTAGTTAGTCCCTGAACTAAAATTGATAATTAAAATTCGAATTTTGATCTTAGCAGCTATTTGTAAAATAATTAATTAATTCATATTGAGTTAATTAGTTATAGGAAATCAAACATGAAGTCTATGTGAAGACATGCAACAGTTTCTCCATTGATTGAGGAAGTTATCCCTTGATTAAGTAGATCAGGATGAGTTCTACTTTGAGTTGTAATTAGTTAGCCCAGTTATCTGAGTTAAGTCCAGTTAGATTAGTTCCAACAATTTGCGGAACTAATTGTGAGCTCAGTTAGTTAATGCATGCATGCATGTAAATGTTGCACTTCAGATAACTGAATATTCTCTCATAAATAACTCATGCATGTTAGTTCAGTCAGAGACCCAATTGAGACCATATGATGTGATAGTGTACTATCAGTTGTAGGAATATACCATTGAGGATATCTCTTGCATGCAAAAGGAATTCATTCCTTGGATATTGTGTAGTTACTTTTGAGTTTGATGAGTTGTGTGAGAGGTCCATTCCCACAGGTGGCAGCATCGGACCCCAGGAGAAATTGCGCAATGAAATTGGAGGCTTGGAGGGCTGAGGGAAGGCATTTGTTGTGTCTGTTCAGTCTGTGAGTTGTATTGTAGGATTGTACTGAGAGCTGGATAGCTTGTGAGCTAAGGCTTTGTGTAATCTGGACATATTTTTCACTTGTATGATATTACAGAGATCGGGGTTTTTATTTGAGGCTTTCCCTAGAGTATTATTCTGTGTTCATGTGTGATTGATTTCTCATTCTCAGTTATATGTGTTCTATTTGATCTTGCTCAAAATCGATTAAGCTTCTGCAATTTTGTTGTAGAAGTAGATCTAGTATTTTGCTTTAGTATATTGCATAATCTGTTGATCTACAGTGGGAAATTCTACAGCCTTTACTTATAACTCTCAATTTTTTCATGCATAGAGATCCCATAGAAGATAATCCTTATAGCCAAAAGAACTTAATCTTTGATAGAAATAAAAACGATCTCTTTCTAAATGAATTAAAAACTAATTTGCTTCCTTTATCTTTTATAGACAACATAGAAGACCTCTATTATAATTTTACTACAACCCTCTCATATTCTATTAACAAGTTCTCAATTGAAGTTTCAAGTAATAAAGGAAATAGCAAAACCAACCCATGGTATGCAAAATATTGTAAAAGTGCAAGGAGAGCAATTAAGGAAGTTGTTGATGAATCTCTTAAAATTGGCAAGATAAAAATATACAAAGCCCTAACTAAAAGGAAAAAAAGACAGTATATTCATAAAAGACAAGAGAATCTCTTACACCTCTCTAAGGTAGCTCCTAAGAAATTCTGGAGGCAGATTCTAACTAGGAACATTAAAGATAATAATAAAATTGCTTTACATCACTGGAATTCCTATCTTAAAAAGATTTATGAATCTCCAGATGCCAAGGATAACTTCCAAGCCCTGCTCACAACGATTTTTTTTTTCTCATTAGAAGACATTGATTTTGGGGTTAAACGCTTGAAAAATTGGAAAGCTAAGGACATTGAAGGTTACCAGGTGGAAATCTTAAAAATTGGAGGTCCTGTCCTCATCCCCTACATCCACAAGATTTTCAATCAAGCGGTCAAGCAAGGGTTCTCTAAACCATGGACTTAGAGGCCTCATTATCCCTATTTTTAAAAGTGGGGATACAAATAACCCCTCTAATTATCGGAAAATTATGATCAACCCTCTCTTAGCCAAGTTATATGGTATTATTTTGGAAAATAAGTTGAGCATATGGCTTGAAAGTAAAGGTAAGTGGGCTAAAGGCCAAGTGGGTTTTAGAAGGCAGCACTCAACAATGGACCACCTCGTTACGCTTAGGATCATTATGGAGGAATGCCACAATGATAAATCCAATTTCTTATGTTTCTTTGTGGACTTTAGAAAGGCTTTCGACACAATTCCTAGAAACAACCTATGGAATAGATTAGAAGAGCTAAAGGTTCCTTTTGAGTTGAGAGCTACCGCTATAAGGTTATACAAGAATGTAATGCTAAGTTAAAGAGCAATGAGGGGTGGTCAAAAGATATTAAGTGTAATATCAAAGTTAAACAAGGTTCCCCCCTCTCCCCTACCCTATTTGGCATTTACATTGACAAGCTAGAATGTTGTTTAGAGGAAGTTAGCACTGCTGGCACGATCTTAGTTGGGATAGTCATCATCTTCTTCTCTATGCAAATGAAATTTTTCTTCTCGCAAGGTGCCCATCTGATCTTGATAAGCAGCTTAGACTCCTTAAGGATTTCTGCTCTACCATTGGTATGTCTGTTAACACTAACAAAACAAAAGTTATGATTATTAAAACCAAGAAGGACACTTACGCTAATTTTATGTATGACAATAGTAACTTGGAGGAAGTGCATTCTTACAAGTACCTAGGAATTTATATTCATCACAAGCTCAACTAGAATTATAACATTGAGAAAAGGATTAATGAGGGGTGGAAAGCTTATTTTGGTTTTGAAAATAATTGTAAAACGACAAACCTCGTAATGTGGGATAGAAATAATTTCCTCTTTGAAACTTTAGTCACTCCTGTAATCTTATATGGATGTGAGGTTTGGGGTTGCAACATCTCTAGAGAATCCTGGAGAAAGATTGAGCAAATCCAAAAGCATTTTATAACGTATAACCTCAAAATTAAAAGAAATTCACTCTATCCTATTCTCCTTATAGTAGTGGGTCTTTCCCCTATCGGGAGCCTAGCTATGACTAGGCTTCTGTTGTACAAGCACACACTCAATAACATAGGAGACCATAGACTTCCTAAGCTAGCTTTAAATTCTAGCCAAAACCACCTAAGGCTCAAACAAGGTTGGTATAAAGACACCAGGGCCTGGTTAAACCATTTGGAGATCGAGGAGAATGTTGCATTACATAACATTAATAACATTAAAAATATTGTTACTTCTAAGTTCAAAGAAAAAATGTCGTGTGAGAAAGATTTAGCTGCGAAAAGAAAATTAAGATATTATAAGGAGGTCATCAACCCCACCCAAGAAGATCAAAAGTATCTCTCTATTTAAACTAGCTCAAAGAAGAAAATTAATATAGTCAAGATTAGAACGAACTCGCATGAGCTTCATAGTGAAACGGGTCATTGGGCAGTTCCTAAAACACCATGGGTGGAAAGGATCTACCATTTCTGTGAGAATATGAACATTGAGGATGAAAATCACTTTCTCTTAAAGTGCCCCGCGTACAACCACATTAGATCTCAGTTTCATAATCTTTGTTGCGATACTGACCTTCCTAGCCTTTTACGATGTCAAAATTATAGTGAGCTCGAGAGGCTTCTCTCCAAGCTTCTTGAGCATAGAAATAAAATCTTAAATCAAACTAAATAATTCGTTTCTTTTAGGTCCGATAGACCAAAATTTAGTCTCAGTAGAGTAGACATTAACCATCATTATTATCATCATAATGATAATATGTTTAAGTAGCGAAATGAATAAATATTCAATATAGCATAAAAAAAATTTCTTTATTCAAAATATTATAGTGACGATACAGTTTTTGGTTATAATAGTTTTCATTTTTTTCATTAATATTTTTTAATTGATTATTTTTAAACTTTCAACACCTTGGTAATAAATTTTATAAAATTTCATTACGTCAACCTAGATATCCTCGAGATTAATGGGCTCACAAAATTACGAAATTACTGCTTCGAAATTCGAGGGTAAATTACGTTAGAAAATCAATATAGTTTGGAAAATCACAACATGGTTTCTAAGAAGTGCGTAATTTTCTAATGAATTAAAATATTGAAGCAAACTCACAACTTAGGTCTTCAAATCAGTTTCTTAATTATTTTCGGTGAATAAAGAAAGTATATTCATGATTTAAATTTATTTAATTTATAATTAATATGCGTTTGGGCTGAGAGGTTTATTTCATAATTTATTATAATGTGTAATTAGGTTTATTTTACAATTTAATATGACATGTAATTTTATTCGTTAATCATTAAAGTTGAAAATTTTGAATCAAAAAAATAATTATACAAAATATTTAAATAATATCCATTCCTAAAAAAAAATTACACATAAAAGATTAGATCCCTCTTCACTCATATTAAATTCGTATTTAAAATAAATTTATACTAGATATCATTTTTTGGGATTCAACTACATTAAGTAAGTGATTCATTTATGACTATTCCATGAGAGGTAGATCCCTCTTCACTCATATTAAATCCATATTTAAAATAAATTTATACTAGATATCATTTTTTGGGATTGAACTGCATTAAGTAAGTCATTCATCTATGACCATTCCATGAGAAGTAGTCAACTACATTAAGTAAGCCATTCATCTATCACCATTTCATGAGAGGTAATCATAACTGACTAATTTCTTATGATTTTTGAATAGTCCACTTAGCGCTCATTGCATAGAAGTGGGATTGAATAGTGTCAATCATCACTTTTGGGGCTTGCGCCTGGTAACCAGGACTTCCCGAGAGGTTACCCATCCCAGATCGTCTCTGGCTCAAGCGCGCTTAACTATGGAGTTTTCCCCACAATCAAGCCCACTTAGCTTGCTACCCCATTTGCAAAACCTTAGCGAGTATTGTGCCACATGAACCATTCAAGTAGAGTTCCTGTTCCCTTCTGAGTGAACCATTCAAGTAGAGTTCCCGTTCCCTTCACTCTATTTGAATGGTTCATGAGGCACAATACTTGCTAAGGTTTTGCAAATGGGGTAGCAAGCTAAGTGGGCTTGATTGTGGGGAAAACTCCACAGTTAAGCGTGTTTGAGCGAGAGGCGATTTGGGATGGGCGACCTCTTGGAAAGTCCTAGTTATCGGGTGCAAGCCTCAGAAGCAATGATTGATACTATGCGATTTATTTCACTAGTTTCAACCCCACTTCTTCACCCCTATGAGCATCACCCGATGCAATGAGTGCTAAGTAGACTATTCAAAAATCATGAGAAATTAGTCATTTACAACTACCTCTCATGAAATGATCACAAATACTAAATTTATACTAATTATAAATAATTTGTACTATTTTTTTTATAAATCTTATTATTTTTTTATATTTTTTTCATTTTTATCTTTTTACTATGCTTTCTAAACTTTTTATGATATTCTTTTTATTAATATTTATATTTTGAATTACCATCACAAAGATGAAAATCAATAGGAAACTCATACTTCACTTCAAATCTTTTTTCCTTCCAATTTTATTTATCAATGAATATTTTGCAAATGGATACTTTGATGATACTTGTTATTTCTTTGCAACTTAATTTTTTAATGCATACTTTGATGATGGCTCTTATTTCTTTCTAATTTTTTTTTTTTTAATGAAAAATGGTTTTTGCAATTTTATTATTTTATGAAGGTCAGTATTTTTTAACAACTTTGTTCTTCTCATTATATACACTTACCTTTTTTGCCATTTATTCCTTTATGCGGTCGAGTATTTGAATCTTCAATTAAATTGACAAATAAAGTTAGGAATAAAAATCAACAGGGAACTCATGCGATTATTTCAAATCCTTCAACTTTTTTGTGAATAATGTTTTGGATCTAATTTATTTATTTATTTTTGTCAATTTTATTCATCTATTAGCATGGAGTAATATTTTGCAAATTCATTCCTTTATTATTTCTTTGCAACCTTATTTTTTGACCATGGTTATTTTTTTATTTATTTTCGTCAATTTTATTCATCTATTAGCATGGATTAATATTTTGCAAATTCATTCCTTTATTATTTCTGTGCAACCTTATTTTTTGACCATGGTTATT
>APFE030670525.1:163237-284748 GCA_000404065.3 Pinus taeda | reverse complement strand
TAATTAAAGGAATTTCACTCCAGTCTTATGGCTGCTCCATTATAGATTGCATTGGTGGAACTGGTTGAAAATCTTGAATTGTTGAGGAGACCTATTCAATAACGAGATTTTGTTTAAAATGGTTTCTCAGCTTAACCATTTTATCCCATTCTACGGCTGGCAACCAAGGAAAAATCTTATATTTTGTTATAACCACCACCAATCATGATCTGATATGATATCATGTTTTAGGAAGTCTTTGTATTATCTTTTTAATCCCAGCCAAGATGTCAAAGTCTCTGCTAAGACCATTTGTGATTATAATCGTTGAAATCTCCTCTTCACCTTGTATAGCCAAGCAACCAAGATCTTGGTCTATATTCTTCAATTTATTACAGAACTCCTCCTAAGATATCACCCAATTATATTTTCCCCAAAATGAAGGCACACCAAACCTTCCAAGATAGTTCCAGTCTACTCTAAAGTCATCTATTTACTTAGTGGCCTTCTCAAATTCTTCTTGCATCATTTGCATCGCAGCATGTTTTTTTGTTAACATATAGAGAGAGAAAACACATTGATCTCTAGTAGGCAGATCCAACTCTCCCAAAGTTCCATCTTTCAAGGTGTTGATAATATCAATGAGTGAATCAACATCCTTCAATCTTTCATCAAGAGTCGAGGTTGTACTTTTCAATTCTAAGTTTGCACTCTTAATAATACCCTTTTCACAGTCTGAGAGGATCTCAATGTAGGCTCAGACTATGGACATATTTTTTCTGATTACCCTCCATATTTCCCCCTTTACCTGAATTAATACCTAGTTACCTATGTGGGTAAGTTTAATCACTTCCCGTAGGGTCTTAATCTCACCATGATATTCCTTTAGAGCCACTTGAATTTGTTAAATTTCTTCATTTTTTCAATTTACCAAATTTTCTACTCTATATTCGGCTTTTTCCTTCTCGGATTGGGCCAGATCCACTTTTGTTTTAACTGAGTTATCTTAATGCATAGTAGTTGGGACTCTTCCATTTCAGATGTTTGAGCAGAGTTAAGAGCTCGATCCACCAAGGCTTTGTATTCTGCCAAAAGCTTGAGGTGATGCTCTTGTTTTTCATGGGATTGTGTTCATAGTAGCTCCATTTATTTAAGGGTCTCTCGGTGTTCCTCTTGCTTGAGATGCAAGGCTATTTCCATCTCTTGGAGACATGTTTCAACCTCTTCCTTTCTTTCAAATGCATGAATTAAAACATGAGGGTCATGATCAGGTATTTTTAGAATAACTTGTAAGGCTTTGATCTCTTTTTCTTTTTCTTCTAGCAACTTCTTAACGAGCCTAGTGTCTTTAGGATATACAGACTGTCGAACTATTGTTTCTTCTAATTCTTTTATTCGATCTTTTTTGTCTTTAGAGCCATGTGTGCCACATGCAATTGATCAGAAACCTTTTCAAGCATTCCCTGCATTTTTCTATTTCTTGCAGTTGAGTCCAACAATCTTTGTGCTACAATTTTGCCTATGTGTTGATGAATATCGATAACATCCATATCAAACACCTTCCCCAAGTTAATAGCTAGGGAAGAAGTTCGAGATCCCAACACCTATTAGTTTTCCTTGATTTTTAGCTGGACCACTGTGAGATTCAAAATATTCGATTCGAAGGCAATGGCAGAAATAAATTAGTGTCCACCTATAGAAGTTGCACCTTTAAGTGTTGGAATCTCTATTAACTGAGATTGTTCCAATAACACAACCAACTTTGCACTAGTCTCCATTACCTATTCTCCTTCAGTAAAAATATGTTTAATGTCAGGGGCCTGCGCCCCTGAATATTTTGAATTTGTGTCATTAATAACTTGTTGCATTTCTTTATACATTTTCTCTACCTCTTGTTCAAATATGTCAGTGTCAATGTCTTCTTCCTTTTCCTTTACCCTCAGCAACATTTTAGAAGTAGTCATAGTTTCCACTTTCCTTTTCACCATGGTGGCTAGATCAACAGGGACTGCATTGATTACCTGCATCTATTTTTCAGTACAACTAGTAGTAACATAATTTGGTCGCTCATCTACTGTAGGTACAAGTGGCATCGTCTATGCAATATCCTCCATGGGTAACAAAACGTTCACCGACTCTTCTTATTCGGGCTTTCTCTCATGAGAATAGGCTTATAACCCTACCTATTTATTTAACCCTGAGATGATTCCCAAAGAACTGTAATGCCAACTATCATCCTGCAGGAATCTGAAATACAACATTTCCTTTTCCAAGATATGTATAGCATTTTTAGAGGTGAAATTGTATACGGATAGTTAAATAATGCTCCTTTCTTCTTAGAGACAATATGTAATTCATTCACAATTGTTTTTTCCCAAGAACCTCATAAGAAAACAATAAGGGTGAAACATACTTGGATAGTAGAAAGGGTTGCTTTTCAAAACCATATAAATGAATTACAGTAAAATTAGGGTATAAAAATGAAATCCCTATACTTTTCTCTTCAGTAAGCCTTAATATTTTCCCCTACTCCTCTGAAATTATGTCTACCAATGCCTCTATTATTTTAACCTGTAAAGGACAAGAAAAGTAATCCATATATTGGGAATACGAGTGAGGAATACACTAAGGATAAATTACATCAATCCACCTATAAATTTCCTTATTTTTATTATCAACCTCTGTAATACTCATGAGGATTTTGGTAGGTAGAAAATAGGAGGGTTAATTGAAGAGGACTAAATGAATTAAATAGGTACATTGGCAATAGGAGCTAAATAGGATGGTAGTAGATAGGTTGATTGTAAGGGCTTGGTTAGATACTTAGGAAAATTTATCATCTGGCGGTGTGGATGGAGAGTGTGGAGTCATATGGCTAAGAAGATGGACTCGTCCATTTTAGTGTCATACGCTAAATCAAAGATAATAAAAAAAGGTGAGGTGAGTGTCTGAAAGAAGGGTTTCAAAGATTGAGTTGATATGGAAAATTGTAATTTAAGCTATGGATCAGGATTCTCGAGCAAGTTTTTTGTTGGGTTCGAGATCCCCCAAGGGATGTTTTGGGGCTAAGAGCCTATATTTTGGTCAAAAGATGTAAATCTGGTATAAAGATTCTGCAATTTGTGGGCACAGAGTGCAAAGTTGTAAATGAGTCATAGGGTCGTCCGCCCTCAATTTTGTAATGTAATGTCGACTTTAGAGATCTACCCATGGTCCGCGGACCATGGGATTGTATAAATAGAGTGAGGCTCTAAGTTGTAAGTTAGCAATAGAAATAGAAAGAGAAATGATGAAGAATTGAGTCTTATCTAAGTGTAGAGTCGAGTCTTGGGTCGTAGAGTAGGAGAAGGCTCTGCAGCTCAGTGCGCAAGGCAAGTCGAGTCTATAACCATTGGAGAAGTAATAAATAGAAGTTTCATATCATTTTTGTGTATCTTTTTCCTTTTTTGTGAATTGAATGTATTGGGTATAATTGCAATTTCACTACTTATATGGTGCACGAACTTATATGACTGTGTTGATTAAGTGAATATAAGATAAAGTATCTATTTACGCAAAGTTAACTAACAGTTATAAGAAGATAAGTAATATTTGTGGTGTAACTTGGGGAAATAGAAGAAATCACTGCCCTAGCAGTGCGAAAGCACCTTAACACCTCGGTAGGTCTGTGTGAAGGTGATTATAACAGATCGCGAAGGCCTCTCAGGTCAAGGCAATGCACGAAGTGACTTGTGCGAAGCCATTCACGGTTGGAGTAAATCGACCCCTCAGACATCTCCATGGTGCGGAAACTTGGTTCCATCATCCCCCCATACTGCTTCTGGTGAGAATTCAATCCACACGCCATGGGCTGATGCTGAAAGGGCCAGTAGTGTATGGATTTGTTTGGCTAATTAACTTTGAACCTGGGTCAGGCCCCATCAAGCCAAAAAATGGTTCCATTGTCGGGACCGGAATCTGCATAGAGATGTCTGATGTCGTATCATTGGAATCAAACTAAGAAGGAAGTTAAAGGTTGGCTGGATAGGAGGATTCACAAGTTCATGGTGCAGGAGAATAGGAATCCGCGACTCACAAAAGAAGAGTGGTTAGATTGTTACCAGTACATAGAGATCCACGAAATCTTTTTCGCATCTTTCCCTACTGGATTGTATGAGTGGATCGTGAAGCTAACAGATAGCCAAGGAAGGTGGAAGCTCGACAATCCTATTGTGTAGACCCCAGAGTTGATGTGCATATTGGAAGCATCGGAGGATAAGATCGTTCGCGTTGTTGATCATTGGCTCAACCAGATTATAGGAGGATTCATTACTAAGTTCGCGGTAGATACTTCAGTCAGCTATAGTGAGGCAGAGCGACGCTTTCTCAAAGGACTGCGAGGTAAGTATGTAAAGTCTCTGAATAGTTGGATTAAAATGCTATTGTGTGAAAAGAGGGTTATGCAATTACCTTGATGTTTAGAGCTACACGAAATGGAAAAACCTACAGAAATGAAGGAAGTAAGGGACTAGAGAATAACCCTTTGATTTCACCTCCGTGAGGGGATGAGGAAGAGCTCACAAAGGTCTCACCACGAAGTACGATCCATTTGATAAGGCAGAGGATTCCACGCATCCCACCCTCGCCCACACCACCACCAGCTTCACCACTTTCACCTCCGTCTTCACCCGTACCACCTATGTTTCCACCGTGAGTCAATATCGCAAGCAGGATAAAGTTGTCTGTGTTCAAGGGAGTGGAAAATGAGGATTTGGACCAGTTTTTGTTCATGATAAGAGTCGTATGAGAAGCACAGGGAGTTACATATGATAATATAAAGAAAGTGACGCCGGTCAATGCCCTGCAGGATCGTGCGTTGACCTAGTATATTAAGCATTCTAATGACAACCTGAATGCAGGAATCGCGGATATCCAAATTGCGCTAAATAAGGAATTTAGCAGGCTGAAGTCAGAGGCGCAGTCAATCATTGGGTTCAAAGAAATCACGATGCTACCAGGTGAAACTACTTGGGATTTGGATCAGAGATTGAAGTGTATGATTCGCGAAGCTAATATGAATCTGACAGATGGACAACATCATGAATGGTTTGTAGCATCATTAATGCACATTTAAGGAGTGCGTTATCGCAGCAAAAGTTAATGACTCAGGCAGATGCCTTAGAAATTGTGATGAGGTTGCATGACACCCCGATGCAGGATCCTAACTTGGGATTTCAGCAGATCCGCGCGCAGTTGAAAAACTTATGCCTTGAGATGCAGAGCCTAAAACAAGATAGGACAGCCCAACCAGAAGTGCATGAAGAGGTGTGGTGCGTAAAATGCAAGGGTCAAGGTCATGATAAGGACCATTTCCTAGTGATCACAAATTACCGCATGGGAGGAGCACCAATGTCGTTAAGGCCGGAGGCATAAGCAGGACCTAGCACGAAGCCTGCTTTGTGGTGCGCGATTTGTCAAAAAGGAGGGAAACATGCTATGGACAACTACCATTTGTTACAAAAGTATACACAAAATTCGCAATAATTGTTCTGTAACTTTTGTAGGTCAGTAGGACATGATGAGCACACTTATAGAAGCTATGAGTTAATGATGGATAGAACTCTCACCTACAAAGTTCAAGCCGAAACGTAGGCCCTAGACCAGAACACAAGAGTGGAGCGAACAGGATTTCAAGGGCACAGATGAGGCCGAGGTGGAGGAGGACCCGGAAGAGGTTGCAGACAGCTGATATGCTACAATTGTGGAGGGCCAGGGCATTATGCCCATGATTGTACAAACCCAACGTGTCCATCATGTCTGTATTGTACCTTGTTTGATCATGAGATGGAAGATTGTCCTACGCTGATGGCTAGGATACACGACAAGGGAGCGCTATGGCCTCCCTTTACTTAGAACTTGTAGATGATAAGGTCTGAGTCACGTGAGGAAGATCCAAATGTGAACATTGTGCTCCGAAGGGGAATCGCGATGGGAGATGATAAAGGCAAACAACCAAAAGATAGTACTTGGGTTCACAAGGCTCCAACAAAAGAAGGAGAGTTTGATTTGGAGCATGCTAAGGAAACCTTCATGGAAGCTAAGAAGATCTTCGTTGATGCTTCCACTTCAGAAAGAAAAGATAAACAAGAGCCAGAAATGGACCCATCTATGCTTACGATGTTCCTGGAAACATGCATGAAGCTATTGCGCGATATTAAGGCTATAAAGGGACTACATGAACTCATTAACAGATGTGCTGGGACCACGACAGGAGAACCACGCATAGTCTGGAATATTGGAAAGCATAAGACAAGGACAGGAAGAGAAATGAGGTTAACCGAGCAGATTAGAGAATATTAGATGGACCAAGTAATTTTGGATTTAGGATCGAACATGAACATTCTGCCGAAGCAAACATGGGAGTGCATGGGAAGGCCTATGCTGTAATGGTCTCCTATTTAGCTGCGAATGGTGAACCATGGGGAAATTGCAGTGAATCACTATGGATATTGAGGGAGCGAGTGCGCTAGCAAACTTTGAAGTAATAGAGATTGTTGATGACATCAATCCCTACCCCATGCTCTTAGGAATTGATTGGGCCACTGAAATGAACGGGGTGATTAATTTGAAGAAGCGCAAGATGATTTTTGAAAATAAGTCATTATGCGTAGTTATACCTTTGGACCCTGTGGAAGGCTCACACTATATAGAGCCGGTGCGTGACTATGAAAGCGACAATGATTTGGACTGCATCTACAAAATAACCACTTGAGAGAAATATTGGGTAAATCCCACCACAGATTGATGGATCTCATGGGAGCGCAAAAGCTCCTGTACGTCGGATTCTGATGAGGAGATAGAGCGATGGCAGAACCAGTTACACAAGGTAACCACACTGAACTGTAATATGATGACAAGATCACTGCGTTGTGTATCGATGGAAGTGAGGGATTTTCCTACTTATGATGGGTTAAGTGAGATAGATACTTTCCTAGATAAGTTTGAAAGGGAGGTGTCGGAAAAGCAATGCTTCCAGGCTTTGAATTGGGTACTGTGCGCTACGCTCACGAGGCAGTGCGGTATGCACAAAGGGAGCTTTAAGGACTATCACGAATGTAGGAGAATGATGCACACATGGTTTGGGAAGCCTAGAGTGTGATTGACAGATAAAAACAATGGGCATGATAATCCATGCACACATCTAGCTAGGTGGATGCCGACATATGGAAAACAACCTAAGCGGAGGCACATGAACTTCACATTGAGAGGTATGGTCAATAACCATGTGTTGGAGGGACAGATGTGTAGTTGGATCTTAAGGTTGGATAGACAGTGCGCTGAAAGAACAATACCGCAGAAGGTTATCCACGCGGAAGCATTTGAAAAGGTATGCAATGCGTAGCGAAGTGGTTGGGACCTGCGCGTACTCAAACAGATGCCTTTTCGGTTGGTTGATAGAGTAGATGCCGTAATACCTATGGAGTCTATCATGTCTAGTCCGCACTTCGTGGTGCTTGCAGGGGTAACGAATCGTGGAGCCCTGGAAGAAAGGCTCGCGTTGTTAGAAGAGCGCAAAGACGAACAGTTGGGACTCGATGAGGAGATCCAGCAAGGTGACCTTAGGCTCCAAGAACTCATGAATGAAAGAGTTCGGCTGGGGGAGAAAACTGCCATAGTGCAAGCGGGAGTCAAGAATCTTGAGGAAGGAATAAAGAAGGAATTTCTTGATAGAAGTATCGTAGTAATAAAGCAAAATGAGCTCAATTACATTGACAAACTTAGGGACCACCGCTGAGAGTTTCTCAGTTTGCTACATGGGATGGGACTGTATGTTATTAAGGAAATCACAGATGGTAGCGCGATACAGTTGGAGAAGTTAAATAGTGAACTTTTCCCAGGGAATGTAATGGTAGTCGGTTGAATCCGTACACAGGTGGCCCGGCTAGCTGACTAGCTGCAAGAAGCATAGTCTTAGCATTCCAGGCAGCTGAAAGGAGGTGCGGGACTATAAACTACTATGCCCAAGAGCTATGTGATGTTAGGATTACGCGTAGTAGTGAGGTGACATAGTGTTGTGTAGGTAAATCCCCTCTGCGGACAGAGGCGATCCCACTAGCCTAAATGAGGTCTAGCAACAATCAAACAACGCTAACACGCAGGTTCCTAATTGCAAATTAAAGACCGATGAAGAGGGCGTACCTCGAACCCAACGCTAGTATTTGTAGAAGAGTCGTCGCTCACGTTCTTTCTCTCCAAGTGCTCACAATCCCCACGATCCTCGTGAATGGACACCTGCACATGCAAAGAACAATACAAATACAAGCGTAAAATCCAAGAGATGCAACTATATATCAGTCATAAAGGATATAACTCAAACATCATTATAAAGACAATAAGAGTGGAACCATAATGAAATTCGTCTATTATTATTGATAAACAAAGAAGAATACAACCAAGTTCTGACGTCAAATCCTCCTTTGGCTGGGTGATTAGCAACACATGCCTTGCAAAGCTTGTTGGGAATGGGGAACAAGCCTCTCTCTCCTTGGTTACTTGACATGGATCTCCTCATTAAAGATATAGCCTTATGGGGATGAACAAGGCCTCTTGTAGCATGAGCTTAGCAATTCTCAGACTTTGGGACTTAGGATTTGGAGCTTGAAGAGTAGAATTACTAACTAGCTTGTCAAAGGCAAAAGGCGAAAGCTTATATAGAGAGAGGAGAAGAAGATAGGACCATCCACAAGATTCATGGGATTGGCCTTATCATTAGGAAACTTCCATGAGAGGTGGAGAATTGCTTCCCTCCTATGGAGATTCGAAGCCCAACTGAACTAACTCAAACTAGAATCAGTTCATGAATAGGTTAGGAAGAACCTTCGCAAGTTGGTTTGTTAAAAAATTTACCCAACTGGGTTGGCGTGAGTGCGACTCTAAGACAGAGTCCCAGCTGGCGCGCCCTTTTTGGAGGATTTCCCCCATTGGCGCAAGTGATACACTGTGGAACAACGCCAATGGAAAAAGGGCTATTTTTATGGGTATTTTGCAAAAGGTGTCTTCAAGGCATATGAAGTACATACTCAAGGGGATACAATGCAGGTGTTTTCAAGTTATGTCACTTCTCACAGGTCCCGGAATAAGTCCTCCAATGTGTGGGAGAAGGGGTAACAGGGACGGTGACAAATTACTGTGTAACAGATGCCCCCTAAAGCATGAGGCCCGAGAGAGAGAGGGGTGAAATGCTTTACAAGAACATGGTCGACTGAAAACACGGCCGCCGGAGAACCTGCATAAGAAGTGCAACTGACATCTCAAGTACATGATGTATGTGGTATGGGCGTAGCCATCCATAGCAGAGTACATAAAAATATGGATCCAAGGTATGGACGTAGCCATCCAGGAAGGATTGATAAGCAGACTCAGGCATGGTCGCAGCCATCCAGTGAATGAGTCATGTAATGATCATAATAATCCACAAAATCGCAACCTGGATCTCAACAGACAAAATCCAGGGTCTTGCGCTCCATCTCAACCTGAGCAAAGTACAAGTTCAAGCATGCGAATATGGGAGTCGAAGTCGAACATGCAGGAACATCGTCTGATTACCAGTCAATAATGAAATCTGTTAATAGACACGAGAGGTACCATCAATAATGACAATGGTCCTCAAGGTACTATAGGCACAATCTACGGCATGCAAATCAGTGAGCCGGCGTCGAACACCCGTAGAATCATTCAATCGAAGGCCAATGATGAAAACCTCGCATCGAACACAAAGAACCTGCCATTGAGGCATGCAAGCTCCAAGGCACCTGAAGGGAGTCTCTAAGTCAACTTCCTGGATAATGAGCTGAAGTCGATAGGAAGTGACCTTGATCGAAGGTGGGCCATAGTGTTTCCCACATCATCGACACGAGATAGAGAAGGATAAGATATTTTGTGTGAGGTATCAGAGGGAGGTTGAGTATTCTGCAGAGGCCAACTTCTCTTGAACATATTGGCGGCATGATAGTGGACTTGGCAGTATTTGACATTAAATGATCAGGGGTCATGGTGACAAGGCAATGAGCAGATGAGAGGTCAAACAGGATAAACCAAACCCACGGAGGCAAGTGTAAAAACAAGATGAGATGTCCCCACCCAGACACGAATGCAGACAAGTTCCATGTTCAAGAGCGACATACTGCTGACACGACGATAATTGTGGTTCCTTTTTCCCCACCATTTCTGGTGAGCACCCTGGTTATTTTTTGGATGACAAGCTTGAAGGGGATAACATATGCTTGGGAGGCGTCATTTCGACGGAATCCAATGTCATTAAGTTTTAACAAGTCTGACAAAGGAAGAACTCAGCGTCTTTTCATGTTTAGAGAGTCTAAAAAGATAGTGGAAAAGTAAACTCTAGGGGTGTCCTTTTTCGTAAAGTTGTGTCTCTTGAGCCCGAAAAAGTATAAAACAATGCTTGAAAGAACCGTCCGATCATTACGACCAAGGAGTACTTTTCATAAGTAGTGATTTCGATATGAAAAAGTAAAAAATTGATCAAAACCACGTCGCTTTGTGACCGTTAACGAACCTGAAACGACAAGGGTCCGACAATCTTTTCGTTTTTTACACGGTCGGAAAAGGGTTTAAAGACGACCGCCTCTCATTTACATTTAACGAGTCGAGAGGGCCAACTCGGCATTCTTTTCACGTTTAGAGAGTCAGAAAAGAGCAAAACGATGACTCCAAAGTGACTTTTTCGTGTATTTACTGAGTCCGAAAAAGTATAAAATACAACTCGTTTCGTCGCCTAAGCTACACAAACACCTGTCGCTGCACAAGAAACTAGTGTAAAATCCATTTTCGACACAAATATACATTAAAATATTCATAAAATGACTTTTAAAACCTATTTGAGGGTCAAAAAGTTATAAAATGAGTGAAAATGGTAAAACAAGAAATTACTTTTCACTTTTACCTCTTGAGAGCGACATTAGGGCTTTTGGTGTGCAATCTTCAAGCGACGATTGCGACAAATCCGGTTGACCGTTCGGAGCGCCGTCAATGTCAGGTAAGAGGTCTCTTCCCCCACTCCATTTTCATCCGTTTCAAATTTGTTTTAGATTGTTTTTTCATCCTCTATGGGAGGGATTTAAAAAATAAGGGTTGCGCCCATTGGCACGGGTTTCGGGCACTGACCCGCGCCAATGGGGCAACTTTCCCTAAAGGCACGTGCCCATGGGCACGACTGTTTTAGAAACAGTCGCGCCAATGGATGTGCGGGTTTTTTGGTCAATTTTTAACAAATTTCAAATGATTGCGCTCCATTTTTAAGTTGCACAAGGATCTAATTCATTGTTTTGGGCTTGTGATTGCAGGGAAATACGCGAAAATGGTAATCGTGTGGAAGGAATGAGAACATGACCAAGTGGACACATTGGTCTTAGCAAATGAGGACTGCATGGAAGCTCTCAGAGCTTGTGGGGTCAAGAAATATTTCCTACTGTCCTATTTACGAGCTTATCCAGAGCTCTTGCAGTATCTGATCAACTTGTGGGACGTAGAAGAACAGGTGTTCCGGATACGGGACCAAGTGTTGGAGTTAGATGTATCTGATGTCTACTTCCTTACTAGATTGTCGTGACGAGGGCCGGTGCCCCAATTGACTCGTAGCAGGCCATCTGGAGAGAAGATGGAAGAGGTGAAGGCTCGAGTTTGCCTAGAGCCAAAATATGGGTCGAGTAGCTCGAAAGTGGATATCCCCACTGTCCAGGACCTGACACTCAGAGCTTTGCTATTCACCTTCACACGAGCTGCGGGGGCACAAGCACCCCACGAAGCTACGAAGAACCACTTGATATTAGCGACAGAGTGCCTTAGCCCGACAGTCTTCAATTGGGCGTCAGCTGTGATGACCAATATGAAGAGGCAGCTGACAAAGGCCAAGCGAGGCAAGCTGCAATAGTTCTGGTACGGCTCCATCTTGGTGACGTTCTTCTTGGAACGTGTGCCAAGCTTCCAGGGCCAAGGGGCCTTTGTTCCTGACCCAGCACCTCGAGAGTCAAGGATGGCTTGATGGACGGCACTGATGCCAAGGGGTGGTGGCGGTCAGCAGATGTCTTTCAAACCTGAGTTTTTTGGGTGGCTTCGCCGCCAACTGATTGTGGTGGAGGACTGGTCGTATGCGGGGACAGACTTCACCAAAGACCCTGACCTCCCTCTACTGGAGGGAGAGGACTGGGACAAGGAGATTGGTATGATCTCGTTTTTTTTTATTTTGCATTTTTTATGATTATTTTTTGGTTAATACACGCTTGTTCTAATGACCCTTATATGCATATGCAGATGTTGGCCCGGAGCATCTAGTTGGCATGTCTCCCATTGCGAGGAGGCACCCGACAGTAGCAGCGGATCCTCAGGAGGAGGGTGGTGACAGAGGAGAGCTCATTCAGAACCTCGAGGCTATCACTCGAGGGATTCCAGATTATGCTCGACTAGCGGATGTCCCGCTAGCATACCAGAGGCACACGGTGGGGGTGTCAACTCGCATCCACCGACTCCTGAGACGTTTACTGCGAGGGGTGACGTGCTACCATGAGCACCACCGGGACTAGATATCTAGGCTTTCTTTTCTATGCATATTTTTTGAGAGACATGTTGTCTCCGGATGTACTCAGACAAACATGTATTATTTTTTGATGATGCACACGGTGCAAACATTTGGACACACACACACACACACACACACACACAGATATATATATATATTATATAATATATTATATAATAAATATATATATATATATAATTATATATATATATATATATATATATATAGATTATATGGTTTATTGTGTTTTATGCTTCTATGTATGTTGATTACATGTATCAAATGCTGCCACAATAGTTAGCTAATGCATGGTTAAACGTATAAGTCGTCTTGGAATATGTTGATAAGTAATGAAATCAAAATCCCTTTCTAACAACTTAACACGTAAATACAACCTTAAAATCCGATGGTCTCTGAAAGAATAACGCCCGTTGAGTTGGTGGACGACAAGCTGAGAGTCCAAGTTCACAATCAATGTTTGAATGCCGAGGTTAATTGCCTCAGCTAATAATTCAATCACAGCACTATACTCAGTGACATTGTTCATTGTACAACCTAGACAAACCCCTTGAATGTCTACCAACTCACCATGAGGATCGTAGATCACCCATGCCGCAGAGGACAAGTTGCGTGTACTGCAGGAGGCACCGTCAGCGAAACCAACGTAAGGCGATCCAGACATCTGTCCAAGAAGAAAAAGGACACAGTAAGCGGCAATCACGCCGACACACCAAGACAAAAACATGAAAACATGCACACACAACACACTTGCTGAAAGCACACGTATGTACAAAAATAGAGTGCACGCATGATACTTGTTCAAGTCAAGCCCATTTTGGGACTTACCCTATTGCACTGCTGTGTGACCGGCCTAGATAGTGTAGGCGTCGTCTCGGCCTGTTTTGTAAAATTATCAATGGCACTGATGATCTGCCCATGCCCCCTGGCCGAGCGAAGGTTACAAGCTAGAGGATCAATGCCCCCTTGTGCGGAGGGGCCAAGGGTAGCAACAGAGTGCAATGGGGAATCAAAACAAGTAGAAACCAAACCGAGAGAAGCAAGGTTCAGAGGTGGGAGTGAAAAGACACCCATGAGGGTAGGGTCTTTGAAGAGCCCAGCTCCCACACTCTCGAAGGGGATGGAGGTATGCTCCACGAAAGGCACATTGCCTTCGGAAGAAGAAGCGAAGAAGGAGAGTTGGTCTACCGTGACGATTTTCCCCTGATGAGGGAAACGAATGACACGAAAGAGGGACGAAGCCACGGCACGCATGGCATATGTCCAGCTCCGGCCCAAAAGGAGGTTGTAAGTAAGATTTGCATCAACGACCTCAACTTCCACTTCAATGATCTTCCCTTCCAAAGTAATCGGCAATCGTTGAAGGATACCGTAGGGGCGAGATTCTCTTCCATCAAAGGCTTCCAGTGTCATGGGAGACTGACTCAAATTCAGAGACCCGATCACTTTCCAACAAGAAACAAACATGATGCAAGTTGACGCGCCTTCATCAATAACTGTACGATGAATCGTTTTCGAATTGATGATGACCTAAATGAGGAAGGTGATCTGATGAGGCAGCCTGGGTACATGGCTCTCGAGATCAAAGGTGATCAAATCCGAATCAGTCGAGTCGATGCCACCGATGGCCAATAGCATGGACTTCCTCTGTGGGGGGCAGCTCTGGCGAACTTCTAAAGCGGACATAGCTGACGGAGCCTGAGCTAAGTCCTCCACGATGCTATAGTGTTGGGCAGCATGAGCATTCGGGTTGTAAGATGATCTCTGGAGTACACCTTTAGGAGGGGATCGGATGGGCGTCTCAGTGCTAGGTCTCTCGATGTGGATCAGACCAAAACTAGACAGAGGAGCGCTTGAGGGGACCTTAGGCTCCTTTCCAGCGAATGACAGATATTCCTTTGTTCGAGTCGTTACATGAACGAGAATGATTCCAGCCATGAACACTTGGGAACCAAAGGGAGAAGAAGGCGAGGATGGATCAGCCACCATTTGAGTTTGCTGTGAGGGGAAAGGTTCTTTCAGAACTGCAGGAATCCCAAGAGCACCTTTTAATAAACGACTAACTTCGGATCACCTTGGGCAGTCTTTGGTATAGTGATCCTTGTCACAGATAAGACAAGGATACTTCGGTTTACGTTTGGCTCCTTCCTCGGGTGGAGGTTTGGAGGAGTACTGTTTGGGTTGCTCAGATTTATTCTTCACTTTCCCCTTTTTCTTTCCTTTCAAGGCTTTATCCGCCGTGGTGGACTAGACAACGTTGACCTCGGAAGTATTTCTGAAATTAGATACCCCCTGAGAAGTGTTTTTGTTTGAAGCATTCGATTTTTGCTTCCCAGGGTTCGAGGATGATTTCTTCAATGACGAATTCACAGAGCCAATAACACCGTCAACAGATGGCTTTGGCAGAGCTTTGGATGTACCGTGTCTCGGGGCATCAGGAAAATACTCATATAAGGTACCTGACTGAGAATAAACTAAGTCGAGGTACTGAGCACGCGCAATAGCTTGCTCTTCAGTTACACAAGCTCCCATAGCAATGTCTCGTGCAATTTTAGGGACAAAGGAGGTCGTGAACCAGTCGGTTAGGAGTTGATCAGGAATCCAGAACTTGATCAACGGACGACGCCATCTCCATTCATGTATATGATCGGAGATGTGTGTGGCCGTGTCCTGTTTGAGAGACGTAAGGAGATGCGTTCCCGTCTCATACCGAATGGGTAACTGAAAATGAGTTAGGAATGCTATTGCCAATGAATTGAAATCTTGAAGGGACGCACGAGTCAACTCAATGTACCACTTAGCCGCCGAGCCAGTGAGAGTCCTTTGGGAAAGGCGGAGCCGGATTGAATCGTCAAGCCATGAATTTGACGAACACCAAAGGTGGTAAGTCATAACATGGGTTGAGGATCTTCTCCAGCTTTGCCATCAAATTTGGGACAATCGCCGGGTATCTTAGTTGGAACCGGTGGCCACAATGGATTATGCAAGATAGGATCATTAGTCAATTTAGATACATCTGGCAGTTCCAACGTTGCTAAGAATGGTAGCTAAGGATTGAAGGACATCTGTGGTTGTGGATACGAGGTAGTACTAGAGTTCCAACCAGCTGCTGGTTGCCCCCATTGATTTTGTCCAGACGGACCAGGCCCATAAGGGTTCTATCCGTAGGGACTCTGTCCATAGGGGTTATAGCCATAACCAGACAGTTGACCCTGGATCTTCCCCCCAGCACCCCATTGATTACCAACCTAACCTGCAGGAGCAACATACTGTTGCTGGTAATTTTGATAAGGAGCGACCTGCATCTGTTGATAATTTTGATACGAGGCAAAGTGAGCTTGCCCCTGGGGTTGCTGGTATCCATACGGTTGTTGGGCTCCATACTGAGCCTGGGGACCAGGCTGCGCTTGGTAAGAAGGTTGGGATTGAAACCCACCTTGCATATGGAGACCAGTTTGAGTCTGGGGCTGAAAACCGGGTTGAGCTTAAGAAGCAATGACCATCTGCATGCCTGGTTGAGCAGGCCCAGAAAGATGTCCTTGAGAAGATTGAGTTTGGGCCACCTAGCCGGAAGGTTGCCCTGGTTGAGTTTGGGATGGACCCACATGCCCAGAACGTTGAGCTTACTGGGTGTTAGGCTGTCCTTGCACAACCGAGGGTTGTCCTTGTAGACCAGATGACTAAGCGGACTAAATGGTTGGTTGACCTTGGGGTTGACTAATCTATCCAGATGGTTGACTAGGCTGAGCAGTGGGTTGGCCTTGCTGCACGTAAGGCTGACCACCCTGCCCAGAAGGGTACCCTTGCTGGATTCCAGGTTGTCCTTGTTGAGCATAAGGTTGTCCTGGATTCCCATAGGGTTGACCGGAAGGGTATCCCTGTTGGACTCCAGGTTGTCCTTGTTGAGCATAAGGTTGTCTTGGATTTCCAGAGGGTTGCCCAAGGTAGGTGAAAGATGGACCACCATAGGCCGAAGGTTGTCCCCGGAAGGGTTGTCCTTGTGGGCCTCCAAGCTGCCCTGGATAGGTTTGGCCATAATACTGCTGCCCATAATTAGGTTGCGTGTAGGATGGCTGACCTTGATACGATGGTCCTTGGTAAGGATGTCCTTGATCCAGACGAAGTGCTTGGCCACCACCATAACCAATGGTACCCCACGGGACACTTAATGGGACCGAGACCTCAACCGTAGGCTGAGATGGCAAGGAAGTATATAAATGATGCCCTATGGGGTCATAATAACGACCTTGCGTGCCCGGATTTTGGACGGCATACAAATATTGAGTATATGCCTCCCCTGCTAGAATGGCACTAGAAGAAGGTGGGGCACTAACTACAGGATGAACAACTCTGGGTGTATGTGCCAATTGGCCACTATGTACTGGACCGCGGGACAGACTAGCAACAGTAGTTATGATCGAAGACGCCGTAACGGCACTAACAACCGGAGTTGAAGATGCGACACAAACAGTCGGAATGGTTGGAACTGACGTGACAACAGTATTGTGAACTTGTGAAAAAAAATATCTCGTAGTGGGGATGATGTTATGATCCCACATGGTACCTGAAGAGGAGCTCCTAGAGCCCATGGCATCCCTCAAAGCCCTATAGCGTAAGGGCACTGTAACACCAAGAGGGGTGACAGTGAAGGCCGTAGATATGACCAGGGATGTGGCCGGGATAGGAGTCTCGATACTTGACAAAACAGGTGTCTCACTCACTACAGGAGATGTGTCCTCCATATCAGAGGAAGACATCGGGACCAAAACACTAGTAGGAGTAGAGGGAAAATCCTCTTCGTAAGGTTCCCAAACAGGGTTCCAAAATAGATCGTGAAGATCGTCTTCTGGAGCGCGAGAGTTCAACGGTTGGACACTTGGAATAACAGGAAAAGTGTCACCACAAACCGGTGTCTCAGGAGCGGCAGAAGAAGGAGACCCTTGGTCACTAGGGATGGGAGACGGGATCGATGGATCTGCCAGGATGATCGAATTCAAAAAATCCTAGACAGCTTAACGAGAAAAGACCCTACTCAAATTAACAGAAAAAAGATCTAACAAGGTAAGTGTGAACGTGGCCGAATAAATTTTAAGACACCAGGACATAACTTGACCTTTTCATTTTTAAAGAGTCGAGAAAAGGACAAAAAGATGACTCTAGTCACCTTCGAATGTTTAGTGAACCCGAAGTGGCAAATGCTCAGGTGAGCCTTTTCTTTTAGGGAGTTCAAAAAGGATCAAAAAGTGACTACTCTGGATAACTAGGCAAGGGGTTTACCAGACAATCCGTAAAACTACATATACACCTTAGCAATCATATGAAAACCAAGGACTTTCTGTACGGCAATCAATCTTCCCGAATGTTGTGTTCGGTGCGTTACGGGTCGTAAGGCGGCAGACACGGCTTCCTGTGGATTAAGGATAATAACCTAGTGGAGTCTCCCCATAGACTCGACGGTATGTGGGAGCACAAGTTCGCACTAGACCACAGTTGAGTCACAAAAGGAGGAATCACCCAACCTTGAGTGGAAACAAAAGTGACTAGGTTTAACGACGCTGGAGCACGTCTCTAGCCTAGACCTCTAGAATGTGAGCATTATGTTCCAATGTGTTGTTAGATTCATTCGGTTCATTTAAAGTTGATCTTGTGTTAGGTTTCGGTTTTCAGGTCCTACCGTATGTAATCTCTTAAAATTCCCTAAATGCAATCTATATGCCAAAACATGTCATTTCATTCGATGAATGCTAGTTACGAGAGAGTTTAAGGGATTTCACGCAAACGAAATGATCACAAAACAACAAAGAACTTCCCTAATTCATCTAATGCAAATTAACAAACTTTTCTTTAAGACCACTAATCACTAATCGAAATGAAAAGTTCTAATTCTCATTAACAAGTTCAAAGAAAAAGAGGTTTTTCTTTTTGATGATGGAAAAATGCACTAAACAAATTTGAGAAATAACACAAACAAATTCTATTCAATACAAGCACATTCAATTCCTTAAATCACAAATCAAGCATCCAAAGAACAAGAAAGATCCCAAAGACAACAAAGAGCCGTGTGATTTAGGCTCAAAGTGAGACGAAGCGGAATTCAAGTGAAGACAAAGCAAGTCACCCAAATAACGCAACAAAATGATTCACAACTACCAAACAATTGTAAGGGAGCAAATAAAGAGTCTAATGGACCACAAAAAGATCAAAACACCTGAGGAAGCCTCAACACACAAAGCCACTAGATGCCCTAAGGCTAGAAATGTGAAATCGACAAAAAAAAGCAAACACCCAAAGGGTAACGATCAAAGCCAGTCAAATCACACTCCAACGCACTCAAGTAGTCTGAAAAAGGTACCTAGGACAAAACCCAAGCTCAAAAAGTTCACAACCAAGCAAACTTCAAAAGTTTCCAAGCCTGGCGCGACTGTCAGGCTGCAACAAGCGCCTTTCAGGAATTGGCGTGGGTTGTAAATGTGCAACTTGCGCCAACTGGCGCGACTGTAACGTTATAAACCAGTGCCAGCCGAGTTTGCTATGGAAAAATAAAAAACAAAAGAGCCAAGGTCAAATCAACAATACCTAGGTGCACCCAGGTGTAAGAAGCAACATAGGCATTCGACCCAGAAAGCTAATCAAGCAGGATAAACCAAGAAATAACCAAGAAACAAGGCAAGTTCCAAGCCGTTCAGTTTGTAAACCAAACCGAAGATGGATAGAAGTGGCATTGATCTACTTTGCTAATGCAGAGCAATAGCGTTTCGAAGGCTATCTGGCCATACTTCAGGCTCCGTCTAAAGTTTACAAATCAAACAACAAGACAAAAACAAACAACAAGGCAAAAAGCCAACTCCACAGCGGAGTCGCCAAATTGTCGTGTAGGTAAATCCCCTCTGCGGATAGAGGCGATCCCACTAGCCTAAATGAGGTCTAGAAACAATCAAACAACGCTAACATGCAGGTTCCTAATTTCAAATTAAAGACCGATGATGAGGGCCTACCTCGAACCCAACGCTAGTATTTGTAGAAGAGTTGTCGCTCCCGTTCTTTCGCTCCAGCTGGTCACAATCCCCATGATCCTCGTGAATGGACACCTGCACATGCAAAGAACAACACAAATACAAGTGTAAAATCCAAGAGATGCAACTATATATCAGTCAGAAATGATATAACTCAAACATCATTATAAAGACAATAAGAATGGAACCATAATGAAAGTCGTCTATTATTATTGATAAACAAAGAAGAATACAACCAAGTTCTGACGTCAAATCCTCCTTTGGCTGGGTGATCAGCAACACATGCCTTGCAAAGCTTGTTGTGAATGGGGAACAAGCCTCTCTCTCCTTGGTTACTTGGACATGGATCTCCTCATTAAAGATATAGCCTTATGGGGATGAACAAGGCCTCTTGTAGCATGAGCTTAGCAATTCTCAGACTTTGGGACTTAGGATTTGGATCTTAAAGAGTAGAATTACTAACTAGCTTGTCAAAGGCAAAAGGACAAGCTTATATAGAGAGAGGAGAAGGAGATATGACCATCCACAAGATTCATGGGATTGGTCTTATCATTAGGAAACTTCCATGAGAGGTGGAGAACTGCTTCCCTTCTATGGAGATTCGAAGCCCAACTGAACTAACTCAAACTGGAATCAGTTCATGAATAGGTTAGGAAGAACCTTCGCAAGTTGGTTTGTTAAAAACTTTACCCAACTGGGTTGGCGCGAGTGCGACTCTGAGACAGAGCGCCAGCTGGCGCGCCCTCTTTGGAGGATTTCCCCCATTGGCGCGAGTGATACACTGTGGAACAGCGCCGATGGAGAAAGGGCTATTTTTATGGGTATTTTGCAGAAGGTGTCTTCAGGGCATATGAAGTACATACTCAAGGGGATACAATGCAAGTGTTTTCAGGTTATGTCACTTCTCACAGGTTCCGAAATAAGTCCTCCAATGTGCAGGAGAAGGGGTAACAGGGACGGTGACAAATTACTGTGTAACACATAAGGTCTGCGACAACGCAAGGGTAGTTGCACTGCCGCGCATGTTGGCTGGAAAGTAATCATTATAATGGAGTGGGTAGCAAGCATGTAAGGAAAACTTTATGGGCTAGATTTGGGAAAATATGCCGCCAAGGGAGCATTAATGGACCGGATTTGGGGGGCACAGTCGAATTCGAATTCAAAAGGCACTATAAATTGTGAAGGGTTGCCTAGCAAACAACACTTGGCCATTTGAGGATTGAGCTATTGCACGCCCAGAGATTCATGAACCCTTATTTGTTTGATCTTTTGAAGTCGAAGGCATTAATTGAGCACCTACCTGAACCGTTGAGAGATTTGTGGAACAGCAGTATGACCATGCTAGAAGAAGCCATGGATATCAGAGAGATGACCGTTGAAGAGGCCGCGAAGGCCATGATGATAGGAGACGCCCCAGAAAGCATCGGGATAGTTGCAAAAATCCCTAACCATGCATGTGGAGGCCTAAGAAAGACAAGTAGCCTATGGTACTGGTGTGCCTGTCCCCTAGAAACCCGTTGAGAACTAAATTGAGCATGGAAGAAAAGGGGAAGGCAATCAATTTGGAAGCCAATGAGGAGGAGGCAGACCTTGAGGAAATCCTGGTGGAAGAGGAGGAGGACAAAGAAATGGAGGAAGAAACCCAGGGTTCAGACCCTCTGACTAGGTTGCCCGTGTATGTTCCTCCACAGAAGGGGAAAGCAAGGGTGCCTAAGGACCTAGATGAGAGCAAAATCTCTCTGCAAACTATGTTGCTCCCCAATGATATCATTTTTGAAGGAGCACACTTGGGACAGGTGTCGGGTCTAAAGTTTGAAGACTAGGATCTCGCAGACCATGAGAAATTCCCACACTTGGCAACCGCGTAGCTCATGCAACTGAAGAAAAACACCGTGGCGGGATTCATAGAGTTGGAGTTGCACAAGTGGTTGCGCGGGGTAGAGAAAGCATGGTTGTTAAACCTACTTTGGGTGTTGCATTACCATTGTGCCCTAGTAACTATTTTTGTCATCAGGCAACTACTCTGCCTGGTGCATGATGGGTGCTTATGGCTGGAGGAGCCCATCCCCATCACGGACCACCTAATTCATAGAATTACCCAACTCCCTTGCAAGGGGGAGGACCCAACAAATATTTCAAAGGGTAAGAGTAATGATTTGGCCATTGTGGATGCCATGAAGAAAAAATTCAAGCTGGAGAAGAAGAAGAGAGGGTACACGATCTCCAGTATCAACAATAATGCAGTCAAAGTTGTGACCTAGATACTAGCTGACAAGGTTATGCGGAAATGTCGCACAGATGAGGTGCCCGCGCCGATGGTAGCACTTGTCGTGCAGTGCCCAAAGGGAGTCTAGTTTAACTGGTCATAGTACTTGTGCAAGGAGTTACTGGAAAATTGTCGCAAGGCACAGGAACTAGGGAAGACTTTCCACTCTGCATGGATTCTTCTGTCCATAGTGCTAGTGGCTTGGGAATTCCCTAAGGACAACCAGTTCCCCATGATTGCGAAGGATCTTCTGGAGGTAGTGAATTATGCTTCACTGTGGGCAACTAAAGACGCGTAGAGGATCAGAGACAGCAAGATATTATGGGTGTTCATGGAGATGAACATCAAAATGGGGATTAACCACAAGTTGCAGTTATCGCCCACTATCTATAACATTCTGCAGAGCTTCACGGAGTTCAAGGCAAACTTCCATCATGTATATATCAAGGCGTGCAAGGACCTTGCGAAGAAATAGAACAAGCTCCCCTACCTAGCCACAGACGATGTCATATTCGTCGTGCTTGAGTCGTGGCCGTCGGAGTGGCGCGCTCCAGCCAGCTCCATGTGTAATTAGAGAAGTCTACTACATAAAGGAAAAAGGAGGAGGCAAAACTGCAGATGGCATAGTTGGCAGAGAAGAGAAGGAACAAAGCAATAGTAGCAAAGGTGCATGCGGCGTGGGACACTAAGAAGGCAGCAGTAGAATAACAGAAGGTAGCAGAAAAGGAGCGCGAGGGCCAAAAGTCACCCTCACCTAAACAGGAGCCCGAAAGAGAGGAAGGTGGCATGGACCCATAGATAGCGTCCACATAGCTGAAGCAATAGCGCTTGATAGAGCAGATGGGGCCGTGGAAGAATTCAAAAGCCTCCAAGACTTCTTTCGACCTGATCACCCTCATGGAGGGGGATCTGTATGACATAGGGGAGACGGTGCGTGATGTCATCGCAGAGGCCCTCCAACAGTTCGCAAAGGAAAATCAGATGGTATTGGGGGCCCTCTAGACATAGATACAGGAGTTGCAGGTGCACACTCCTCAACCTGGTACTCTATCGACCAGCCTCGCAATAGGCATGGCTGCGAATGAGGAAATGTTGCACACCTGCATGACCAACACTATAGTGCTACCAAAGGGGGCACTGGTTATAGAAAATGAGGTCGATAGGCCTATGGTTAGTGTGCTGAAGGGAGTTGGGATAACCATGGTTGTGCTCCCTCAGAAGATACTCTGTGTGCTGCAGGATGGAGTGACTGCAGAACTGCGGGCTAGGGAGAATCACGCACTCCAGGTGATGAGAGAGCAACGAATTAATATGGAACAACTGATCTTACAACGTGACAAGGTTGTCACACAGAATAGGCAACTAGTGTAGGTGGTCGAGGAGGCCTTCCAAATGGTCCCTAAGTTGGCCATCCCAATAGAGGCACTAGCAGAGGCGAGCATCCGGAGGCTAGCAGCAGGGGTGCACGAGGTGAAGGAAGAGATGGCTAAGGTTCAGTTGGAGTTGAACCTCTAGATAGCTGAGTTGCAGTTGAAGGAAAGCCTTCAACTCTACCAGAGAAGAGGGAATAGTGCGCCAGCACCATTACAATAGGAATAGAGGAGATTAGTAGTGCAGTGAAGGACTACACCAAATTATTCAAAGAGTCATTCAAGGTCCTCACCACTCTGCAGGAGGACCCGAAAATATAGTGTTTAGAAACAGAGGTGCATGAGCTGCAGCAAAAGTATGATGACATAAAAGGGACCGTGCAAATGGTGGCCCTTACACAGAGGCTCACGTGGATGCAACAGGGAAAAGCGCTCAAAGAGCAGGTAGATGCGGCACAACATAAGAAAGCGATTTTGAAGGTGCACGTACAACCTTAGATCGATGAGGCATTCGTCATTACAACCTTTATTGAAGCCAAGCTCGCGCAGATGTAGGGAACATAACAGTAGATGCAGGGAATCAATTTAGATATCGCGATCTTTGAATAGGACGTTCATGAGGTACAACAGGCAGCCGCTCAGTGCGTTGCCAACCTTGCAGAGGTCCGGGAAAAGTTGGGAGGTCTCCGCGCGAAGATCTCCGCACCGACAGAGTGACTCAAGGGCGAGTCACAATGTTTGATTTGGGGGCATGTTGGGGGCGTGTTGGGTGCGGGATCCCCCAAGGGAAGTTTTGGGGCTTAGAGCCCATATTTTGGTCAAAAGATGTAAATCCGATATAAAGACTCCATAATTTGTGGGCGCAGAGCGCAAAGTCGTAAATGAGTCATAGGGTTGTTCATCCTCAATTTTGTAATGTAATGTTGGCTTTAGAGATCTACCCATGGTTCGTGAACCATGGGAATGTATAAATAGAGCGAGGCTCTAAGTTGTAAGTTAGCAATAGAAAAAGAGAAATGATGAAGAATTGAGTCTTATCTAAGTGTAGAGTTGAGTCTTGGGTCGTAGAGTAGGAGAAGGCTCTCCAGCTAAGTGCGCAGAGGCCTAGTAGTCTGCAGCTGAGTGCGTAGGGCGAGTCAAGTCTGTAACCATTGGAGAAGTAATAAAGATAAGTTTCATATCATTTCTGTGTATCTTTTTCCTATTTTGTGCATTGAACGTATTGGGTATAAATTTCAATTTCATTGTTTATATGGTGCGCAAACTTATATGATTGTGTTGATTAAGTGAATATAAGATAAAGTGTCTGTTTACGTAAAGTAAACTAACAGTTATAAGAAGATAAGTAAGATCTGTGGTGTAACTTGGGTAAATAGCACAGATCATTGCCTTAGCAGCATGAAAGCACCTCAACCCCTAGGTAGGGCTGCGCGAAGGCGATTATAATAGATCGCGAAGGCCTCACAGGTCAGGGCAATGCACGAAGTAACCTGCGTGAAGCCATTCACGGTTGGACTAAATCGACACCTCAGACATCTCCAGGGTGCGAAAACTTGGTTCCAACATCCCCCCATACTACTTCGGGTGAGATTTCAGTTCGCGCACCGCAGGCTGATGACGAAAGGGCCAGTAGTATAGGGATTTGTTTGGCTAATTAACTTTGAACCTGGGTCAGGGCCCATCAAGCCAAAAACTTTCATAAATTCTAATTTATCGTCTTCTGCCCAAGTAATAAATTCTTTGTCTAAAACCTTATTAGTTATGTCAATTCCTTGGGTGGGAATGCCTAGCATCTTGGCCACTATTTCTTCCTCTAATTTCAAGAAAACTTTACAACTAGAATGAAAGAAAAAGACTTCTTGTTCCAGGTCATAATGCCTAGCAAGCAACTGAATGGAGTTAGGATCGAAGTGAATAGAAGGGAGGGTGGCGTTTAATATTCTGGACTTCAAAAGGTGCATATCATCATTTGATACACTAGTGGAAAGGGTCAAAGTCCTTTTAAGAGTAAGGATGTCAGTAACAGACTTTAGTATCTTGAACCCCAGCTAGCTTGTTTAATAAAGCTTCCTTACTCTAAGATTTAGACATTATCGACTTTTGTAACTAAATTACCAACGCAACAAAGCAAAGTAAGAGAAATCAACTTACCTGGTCAATAGAAATGAATTTTGCATGATACACCTGCTTACAGGTTAGCTTTTTCCATTGACGGGTCCTCGAAGCGACATGCAGAAGAAAAAGGCGGAATGAGTGAATGAATCATAGAAAGTTGGCAGTATTAAGGTTAAATTATGGTTACGAAGATAATTAATGCATACTACAATTGTCGTGCGCTGACTAATGGAACATCGTCCAATGACATGGGGCTCGTCAATCAGGCATCAGCGTGTGATTAAAATTCACACAGATAAGAACCTGATAGTTGTTTATGATCGAGGGGTCGAACGGCTGGGATGGTATCAGGTTGGGGAAGTAGGTTTTCTATCGAGCATGTCTTGACCCGATATGAAATGAGGACCATTAGATGAGTTTGGTTTCTATGGTTACGATCTAGCGAGTGTCGAATTTGCCTCTAGCTCTCACATAGATTTTGATGCAATAAGGAGTATCGGGAAGGCTACCGCGCATCGAACGATAGCCAAAAAAGAAATTTAATCAGATTTTACACTCGTGAGACTTTTTAATAAGGTTAAATTTTTGTCATGAACTATTCTAATGTGTGATATCTACCATCGATTTCACAAGAAGGGGAATCAACCACTCAGATCCACGATTGCATTAGCATATATCTTGATTTCCTTAAACTCAAAAGGGTCATAATTAATTAAGTCAATAATTCTACCTTTAAAGTTTTGGAAGGGGGAATTTAGAGCATAACCTCTGCTTTGAAAAATCGAGCTTCCCAGCAATTTGCACTACCTGGATAGACACTGCACATCCCTTGGAAAATTTGTCCTGATGCTCTATATGAACAACGAATTTTCTTTTTCCTCTTCTAAGCTTCCCTGTCTCATCAAATTCGCTCTAATACCATGTGAAAATTGCGTTGTTGAAATTCTATTATAACAACTAGAATTGATTCTTCTAAATGTAACATAATTTGTTAGTTTATTGTTACAGCAACAATGAATTAATCATATTGCAATCTTCACAAATAAAAATATTGCGAAAGATAAACTAGAAATTGATAAAATACTGGCATGCACACACAAAATTACAACACCGTTATTTTGGACAAAAGTCCCCCAAAAAAAACAACTTTGGAAAATCATTGCAGTACCTGAGGGTTTTTATTATTAAGCAGCAGTGAGAAATTCTAAGTACAACTTGGTGCTGAAATTTGACAATCCTATAGAGAAAATATTGGTAAAAATATTATGAGGAATATTCCTCACCCCACAAGCAATCCAGGCTTTGACTTCCAACACTAAGTGAGTCATCCAAACTATATTGCACAAACCCTGTGTCACCCTAGTGCAGAACTAGAATACACAATACCTTAAATAGTTGATACTCAAGTTGTCCTATCAACTGTTGATTGAGAAATTTCCTTTCTGACACTCTGAAAGATCTTCCCGACCCCTAGAACTAAAAATGAGCTTCTCTCTAGTAAAATCGAATTTCCCTCTAGAGACTTATGCGTAGCTCTTGCGTCAACCTCTCTGTGGCTATCTCTACCTCTCTACAAGCTACTCTCCGTAACTGGAAAACTTCCTCCGTACTCACTACTTCTACCCCTCTCTATATTTTCTTCCCTTCTCTAGCTCAAACTCTTCCAGCATAATGTTACTGCGCTCTAGAAAATTTAAACTGCCCAAGGAAATCAATCTCAAGTGTATTCCTGCATCTACCCATCGACTTCTTATTATAATCTCACGGTGGCACTCCAACAACCAAGATTAAAACTTAATCAATGTCTAATATTATTTCCTAATCGATCAGTGTGATTTTCTAAAGAAATATCACCTTCCTCGATTAATTATTATTTTAATCATTTTCCCTAAGTTAGACTTAGGAAAAATCTAATTACTGATTAATCAACTTAATTATCTCTAGGTGAATTTTCCTAAAACCTTTTTTCGATTGTGGAGTCCTAGTGTTGCTTAACCTCTCTGACAACTGTCGAGACTAGAACACCATGGATTCTACAAAAACTAACATGAAGCACCTTCCAGTAAGCTATAGCATTCCTCCTCACTCATCTCCTATGACAAGAAATGAAATTTTTAAGTGGAAAAATCAATTTTGACCTCCTCTACAGGTCATCCTACATGAGCATAATGTTGGGTGTGTGTTATATTCTTTCCATGACTAGCCTCATGCGTGGACCTACCTACGGTTTTGTGTATGGGTTTTGCACATGGTTTTGGGCATGATGGTTTTGCGCCCATGGTATTTTGTAGATACGGTCAAGGAAACTATGGTTATGTTCTAATCTTGGGTTTATGAATGCTTCGGCATGTATATACATGTAATGTAACATTGAAATGAAGATAATGAAAATTTGATCTGGTAGTCCTGGTTTTCGGATCCAATGGAAATCTCTATGTATTTGTTTTGTGTTTCTCATCATTGTATATTTTCTATTTTTTAAGAATTCGTTTGCAGTTAATTTTTGTACATGTTAAAACCTACACATAAGTTAGCCCCTCTCCCAAAAGATGTGTTTATTAAAACATGGACGAATTACTATAAATTTGCATAAATTTTCCTCCATTTTAGTCATCCAACTTGGTCAAGAAAGACAAAAAGGAACTCAAATCTAAGGCAAAATACATGTTCATAACTCATGAACTTAGAGGCAAAGATAAGGGAAATTGTTTGATTTTTTATCTTTGTTTTTTATGATTGTTTGGATCAAGGTTTGGAAGATTTTTATTCAATTTTGGAGACATTTGTTTTCTATGTTTGTTTCCTTGTTTTCTTAAGAATTTTTGGCCCTTGAGGACTGTAATTTCGACCCTTGGATCATACCTCTCAGAGCACAAATTTCAACCCTTGGAGTAGACCCCTCTATGCCACAAACCTCGGCATGTTTCAAACTGTAATCTTTAGCCCTCTATTCCTCATACCTCAGCCTATTTTAGACTATAATTTTCAGCTCTGAGGTACACCTCTTGCAATCCTTGACCCCCTGCAACTCTCGACCTTTAATAATACCTTGAGTATGACAAGTTTTCAACACATATTGTGGGATTTTTGCATATCGTACCTATGTTTTTTTTGTGTTGTTTTGGAACAAGTTGAAGATTGAAAGGGGTTCATTTGGAGCAGGTCCAAAGAAACTTTTGGAGGACTCAATAAAGCACTCTCAAGGTCACTTGTAGCATACCTGAATTAGGATAAGGACAATCATTTTTTAACACTTGAAGACTTGTTGTGGTTGTCTTTTGTAGACCCTTGATTGGAGTGGCCATCAATGTCTTATTGAAGAATACGTGAAGCTTTGCTTATGCAGACTTAAAACCTTGTTGGAGAAGCCACATTGAAGAATTGTTGAGCAAACTTGAATCCTTGTTGAAGTAGCATTGTTGAAGAATTGTTGAGTAGACTTGAAGCCTTGTTGAAGTAGCCTTGTTGAGTAGACTTGAAGCTTTATTGAAGTAGCCTGATTGAATACTTATTAAGCACACTTGAAGCCTTGTTGGATTAGCCTTTGTAGTAGACCTGAATAAGATTTTGAATGGGCTTGTTGAAGCAAAATTGAAGGCATTTCTTGAAGAATACTTATAGCAGATCATTTGTGTAGACCTTGTGAAGTATTTTGGAGCAATTTGAGGAAATATTATTGTAGTAGGTTGAAGTCTTATGATGATGTTCTGAAGAAAAATTCTTGGAAGTTTTGAAGTAGTGTTGGGTTGGAGCCTAACTGAGGATTGGAGTCCTTGTACAAGGTTGGAGACTTGTCAGAGACTAGGTTAGAGCCTAGATCTGTTGTGAGGATTGGAGTCATCATTCAAGGTTTGAACCTTGAATAAGTCAAAAATTGTGTTGGATAGGTTGGAGCCTGAATTTTTTTGTTAAAGAATATTGGCATCCTCATCATACTATTAATAAAAGTCTTTTTTATTATGTTTTATTTGTTCTGGTTTAATTTGTGATAAAAATCCTAACTAGCATAATTTATCAATTGAAGGAAATACTAAATAATCCCCCCACCCCCAAGTATTTCGAACAATTGGTATCAGAGGTAGCTTCTACAAGATCAACCTAACCACTGAAAGAAGGATTTTTGAATCACATTGGACAACAAGGATGTGTTGTGGCTACAACAACCCCATAATTTTTCGACAAAATCATGGGGACACTCCATTTTTCATTTCAGAAAACTCCCTTCTTTCCTGGATTTTGATATTCTGTACATCCTTTATTATGGCCATTATAATTGCCCTGTTGCTTATTGGATTGTTGGCACATCTTCGCTATCTTTGGCATCCATGGAGATACTCTCTTGATGGTCACGAGAAGACGATGTGGAACCTTTGGTTGCCACATACTCTCACTTTTCATATTAGTTGTTTGTCTCATCTTCTTGATTTGTTGTCGCATCCCCTCACTTTTCACATTGTATCACATTAGTTGTGTGTCTTATCTTCTTGGTTTGATACTTGCATCGCAAAAGAGGAAAATTATTTATAAAAACATTGTACATATAATTTAATTGCGTTATAATACGACTAATGTTAATGTAACTAACGTATTCAAAAATAGATATAAAATAAATGTATATATATAATATAAAATATATTGTTAATGAAATAATATATTAATAACATTATGTTAATCTATTAATTATATTGTAAATAATTTTAGAATCTTTGTAATTAAAATATTATATTGTATATCATGTATATGATATTCATTGTATAATTGTGTTTAAGAACATTATATCACAAGCTAAGAACAAATCCTAACAATAATTGACCATCAACATTCGAACTTCATCCGATCGTAGTACGTTCTCACCATGTTGCTTGTTGTATTGATAAACTCACTGAATATATGAACGTTTATAGTTCTATTTGAGTGGTATGTCTGGGATAAGTAGGATTAGGGTGGAATAACACTTAGTTTAGCCTAGGATAGCTTTAGACTAGTTTTAAGTATATGGGTAACTACACCCAATAGAACTAGTCAGAACCCCCATCCCAAATGGAAAAAGGTCTGATTTGGGGCCTTGATCAAGTGGTCTCCTTTGATATTGATGAGGTCATTTTTTCCCATTAACATTTTTTGCGCTAGAAGGAGGGGCCTCCCTCCTATAAGTAGCCATCGTTGAAATCTTAACTTTTATTTTTAATTACTAATGGATATCGTTTCTTTTGCTAACATGGATCATGCTTTAGCTCATGCCAGTTGACTAGAATCATTGATAAACAAGTGGTTGACTCCTTGTCTAAATTATATTTTGATGATGAGAGTGTATCATCGGTCATTGATCATGTTTATTCATTTATTGAAGAATGTGAACGTTTTGGAATTATTGATGATGATGAAATTTGTACACTTTTTCTCTCACTTCTTAGGGAAGGAATTAGGATTCGTTCAGCATGTTACCAACCAAGTTAATTCACTCCTGAGAACACTTTATCTAGGTATTTGTATTGGATCATCATAGTTACAGTTATGAGGAATTGTGCATAGAATTTGATAGCTTGAACATTCATGATAATGAAAACATTAATGCATTTTTAGACAATTTCATGTTATTGTGCCATAGATTTCATCATAATGATTTACCATATAAAGAAATTTTAATTGATAAATTTACCTCTCTTTTTTTTTTAGGCTATGGTTCATGGACACCCTGGTCAACGAGTGGTGCTATGTCCACGGAAAAATTTGGGCTGATCGACCGTGAAGGGAATCTAGCCCCGCGGCCCACTAGCAAGGCCTGACCCCAAGGGAATCGGGGAGATTGGACCCTGTGACCTCCCGATGGTGAGGCATTGATTTTGACCAACTGAGCTAACCCTTGGAGCTGATAAATTTACCTCTCTTTTTCAAAAACATAATGAAATAACTAATAATGAACATAAAGAGGAAAGTTCATTAGATTCATTTTCTGAGCATACACTTAATTCTTTTTGTGATAAAGAATTGTTGGCATAACCATCTCATGACCCTTTGACGAATTTGGATAATCATGGGTTTACCAGTTTCCTTGATTCACATGTACATGTAGCATATGACTTTAAGGATCTTTCTCCTTTCCCACTAATGATCAATGTCTCATAGGGGAAAAATATGATTCTTTTAAATTTTTGGGGACAACTAAATCTAACTCTTTCAGTATTATACAGTCTTCAAAAGCCATCCTTTATCGAATTATTAAAAAGGTGTTGTACTTGCTGCAACAACCCATCCAAAATTTATAACCCTTCAAAATTTCGGAGCCCTTTTACGATTTCAATAGATGCCACCCATCCTCAGAGTCTGTTTGGAAGCCTGGAAGCCCTAGAAAAGTTTCAAAAGCATGATTCTTTTCCTCATTAGCTGGAATTGCAACCCTATGACCTAACCAAAGTTGATGTTCAAGTCTAGTCACCAAGTCACAGTACAATATTGTGACTTATTTCCCCTTTATGTGACCTCACTAAGTCACTAAGTCACAAAAGTCGCAAGAAAAAATCCATTATACTATGAAACCTGTGCAATTGTGTGACTACAAGACCCAACAAGTCACTAGGTAGCAAGGTCACAAAGGTCTCATCGCCATGAAAACACAACCTAGCGACCCCATAAGGTTGCTAGGTCGCAAAGGTCGCAAAGGTCACAAAGGTGTCAGAAGCCCATAGTTGCAACCCCACGACCTATGCGACTTAGCAACCCCTTGAGGTCGTTATGTCACAAGGTTGCAAGGGTCACATACACCCCTAAATTTGGCAGTGTGACCCTTACGACCAACCATACATGTGACCAAACTTATAACTATCGGCCTCAACCAATCATTTGCACAACTCACCTTGGCCACATGAAGAATAGGGAAGCTCACAAACTAGATAAGGCGCATGACGTTGAAAGGCAGCTGACTTTTCCCCTTCCCAGTAATCATTTTTTCCACCATGCATCTTCCTCTTCTACCCTGACTCTGCGAATTCAAATTCCCAACCAGGAGGGTTTTTATCCATGGTTCGACCTCATTTCAACTACAAACCCTTGAAGATTTATTGTTCAACTTCATGAGCCTCCCTGAGTGTTTTCCATGCCGATTCTTATCCCAAGTTGACTTGCCATCCCTGAAGACCAAGCCATCTACCCTTGGGAATCCCCAAGGACCTCTCCCAAGCCATGTTTTGCCCCTCAAAATTTCCCAAAGACGCAGGTCGCATGACCTAAAATCATAATAAGCAAAAAGATGTGACCTTGCAACCTGAGCGACCCCGTGACCTAACCAACTCTACAACCTTACAACCTAACTGAACGCATGACCTCCATGACCTAACTAACTCTGCAACCCAATGACTTCACTCCCAACTTGCCAAGTCACTAAGTCACACCCTAAGTCACGCGACCCATGCGACCTCCTCACCTCCACGACCTTGTGACCTGCCAAAAGGCCTTCTGCTGGGATCTGAAAACTATAGTTTGTATTCATCAATAAGATTTATTTTCATGTCGTCTCTCTCATTGTGGGACTGTTTATTCAATATGCCAGGTGACATGGAAAAATTTTCCCATAAGATCTGTGGAAGTAGTTCACAGGAAGTCCACGAGTACGAAGAACCCCCCATCTATGGGGACACAGATTGCAATATCAACAAAAGCACTAGGCTCTCCTGGTATGATATTTATGAGGAGTTCACCTAACCAGATATTCCAGAGAACTAGGAGGATTTCTCAATGTACATAAATGTTAAGATGTCAAAGCTTCATAAGGTGGCATCACATCATCTAGTCTTCACTTGTGCCGAGACAATTGATTGGATCATACAGAGCACATAAATAGATTCATGGATGGTAAGGGATCAATCACATTGGTGCACCGCTTGCAGCTATCACCTCCATAGATATTGCTACATACTATAGATTGCCTGAGAAGGAGGAAACCTTCAACACCCGATGGCTCTCTAGTTTTGTGACTCTTGCCAAGGATATTCTTAGAGAATGGTGGAAAGACTTGTCCAAGTTCTAGGTCAGAACCAACCAAATTTATAAGATGGATTGATTAAGAAATTTCTATCAGCTAATTTCTACCATGATGAACCATTTGTACAGGAGAGCAAATTGTGATGTGTTCCAAGGGACATGGCTCCCCATCATGTACGATGTCGCTACCTAAGGTATAGTCTTCAATTGGGCTAGCATTCTCGTGTTAGTCCTGAGAAAGAATATAATTGCAGCTAAGAATTTGGACCTAGACTAGCCATTAGAGTTCTATATGGCCTCATACCTACTAGATGCAGTCTGTGCAAGGTGTCAATTTGATAATTGGAACACATCTACAGCTAGCCCGGTACACCACCGCTACAAGATCTCTTGGGACACCAGCTATAAGAGTATGATTGACATTACTTATGAGTTATTTATTGCTCCACTATATCAACAGTTGTCCAGGGAAGAACCACCTTGTATGTCAAAGAGGGCCATGGAAATCATCGTCAAGGTGGCACATTGGTTCCCAA
Source organism: Pinus taeda (assembly GCA_000404065.3). NCBI lineage: Eukaryota > Viridiplantae > Streptophyta > Pinopsida > Pinales > Pinaceae > Pinus > Pinus taeda. Next base: position 250,900 of record APFE030670525.1, on the reverse strand, counting down.
TCTAGGAGGGGACATTTATTAGATTTTTTGGTTCCTATAAGGCCTCGCATGCACTTCCTCGGTTCGCCACAGATAAGGTTCTATTGTGGGAAGTATGTTATCTGATGACACAAGGCTTCTCAAAGACACTGAGCAAAGGGAATAAGAAACCATGACTAGCTTTCCCTCTTTTCATCGAGGCCTATGTGGTAGAAAATTTCAAGGAATTGGAGGTAGAGTTCAAGTCATTAAAATGGTTTTGTTTTGTGACCTTGAACCATCGTATATATGATCCTGAGAAGCTCGTAGCTACTCATTGCAAGAGAGCTAATTTGAATTGGTCATACTCACATTCCAGGCAAGATCATGAAGATGGAGTTAGGAACTAGTACAATGCTACTAGGGAGCTCAGCCCTAGCGAGCACAAAGCAAGATACAATGAGCACCTTGAACACTCCTAGGAGAATGTGAACCTAAAGGAGAGGTCATCCACTCTGAAGAGGAAGCAAGAGAAGTAAAAGGCCACCGGGAAACTCAAGAAATAGAAGGAGAAATAGGTAGAAGATTCCCCAAGTGACCAGGAAGCATAAGAGGATAATGAAATGCTAAAACAAAGGAATGCAACCCTGGAAAAGAAAAAGCAAGATGTCAAGAGGAAAAAAGAGGAATATCTCAAAATATTGCAACATTCAAGTGACCACAACCAGCTAGAGAAGAGGAAGTGGTGAAAAGAGGAAGAAAGAAAGAAGCAACTCGAAGAAAAGCAGTTAAAAGAACAGGAAGAGAAGAGGGCCAAGGAAGAAGAAGAGCGAAAGAAACAAGAGCAAGATATGAAGGAACATGAATAAAGGCTCAGGTAAGTCGAGTAACTTAAGAAGAAGAAAGAGCAAGAAGAGTAAGAGAAGAAACAGCTATAGGAAGAGCAGAGGAAGAAATAAGAGGAGGAAAGGAGAAATAAGGAGCAAGGAGAGACCAGTAAGGCAAGTCAACAAGACCAAGAGCAAGTTAAGTTGTCTCCATTGGATGTTCCCCATCTACTCCCCTCGTTGGAGGACATCTCCCTCTCCAAGAGATGATCATTCCCAAAGAAGAAGAAGAAGAGGGAGTGTTGGATCTCCCCAAGCTCACCTTTGATCGGGTTAGCTTCAAGATCATGCAGGAGAGGAGAAAGTGTTATGATAGAAACCTTGTCAGTGACCACAATGAAAGAGATTGTTCCCAACACTAAAGTTAACCTTGAGATGATTACCTTGGCCAAGACTGCATTTTTGACCGCGATTGAACACATTGTTGCTAGGGTGAGAAAAAAATCGCGAAACTCCAAAATAGGCTTTACACATCATAGTAGAAGGTCGCTAAAGCAAAACAAGATAGAAGGAAGGTAGAAGAAGAAAACGTAGATCTCTACTTAGTGCACTCCAATACAAAAGAACTAGATACTACAATCAAGGATCTAGCTAAACATCCAACCCGAGAAGACAGATGCCAAGATCATTCAACAAGATACATCTCAAGTCCCTGTTGTTAGTGAATTAAACAACGTGATAATTAGGTTGTGTTCTAACTCTCGGGTGCACCAGTGCATCAACATAATTATGGTTGACATCCTAGAAGCCTATGGATTACTACTTAGCAAGGACTGGTCTTGTAAACTCCAAGGTTATTTTTCCACAGACTAGTCCCACTTGTGGTTTCCCTACAAAGGAAAGAACAATTAAATCAGGGTTAACAGTGAACCTTTCACGAAACGTATGGTCACGGATCTCGAAGACTCTAATGAGCTAATCAATTTTGCTCAGGAGGAATTGGGAGTGTTTTTTCTTGAAGTAATGATGGGTTGTTACCAATCCAAGCCATCACCCATTCCACTTGATACCCAACTAGAACTCCCATCACACACCCCAACTGATGAAAAGGAAATTTCTACTCTAGATGTACATACTTTAGACTCGCATGTGCTTAATGATGAAATCTAGACACTATATTATGATGGGTTGAAGACTCACGATGGGGTCAGAGTAGGTTGCATCCTTGTGGACCCAAAAAGGAACAAATTTTTAATTTCCTGCAGGTTAGAGTTCCAATGCACCAACAACATTGCAGAGTATGAAGTTCTGATCCTCGGCCTCAAGAAAGCTATTGACCTAAAAGTTGAATGTTTGAAGGTGATTGATGACTTTTAAATCATTACAAGATAGGTATGGAACACAATTCATTGTTTGTCACAACACCTAAAGAATTACTAGCAAGAGGTATGGCGCGTGATTGATTCTTTTAAAGCTTTCAATATTAGTTATGTTCCTAGATTCAATAGCATTGCTATTGATACTCTGGAAAATGTTGCAGTCAGATTTACACCTCTTAGGGATGGTTTTTCCATTGAAATTGTTTATAAACTAGCTGTCCCTAATAATGTAACAAACTTACACATTTTCAATGATGAACAGCAGATATTGGATTTCATGGAAAATGCAGAGGTGTTTAAAGACACGACAATTGAAGAAGAGGAACAAGAAAGGTCCTTGCAAGAAGAGGAAAACATGCGTAAGGGGAACCCCATACCTAAAGGAGTGATCACACTAGCAAAATTTATTCAATCTGCAGAACCTCTTCTGAGGCCCACCAAACACCAAAAAATAGAGTTCCATATTTTCACACGAGCAAGTCAACCTTGGGACTTAAGCCGACCCCAAATTCATTAACATAGGTTTGGGTTGTTCCTCTAAGGAAAGACAACCTCTAATCAACTTGTTCAAGAGGTACCACGACATCTTCACCTGGACGTATGATGATCTAAAGACTTATGACACACAGATCATTCAACATGTCATTCCTATGAAAGAATGGGTCAAACCATTTCAGCAGAAGTTGAGGAAAGTGCATCCCAAATTGGAACCCCTCGTACAAAAGGAGCTCAAGAAGTTGTTAGATGCTCATATAATCTCTAAATTCAGGCAGTCTACATGGGTTTCAAACCTTGTTCCAATACAAAAAAAAATCTGGCAAGATCCATTTGTGTGTTGATTTCCGGAATGTCAATGACGCAAAATGGATCCTGGATAAACCTCTAAGGATAAAAGAGTTCCAAATAGCACAAACCCTTTGTAAATTAGGTTTCTCTCGAAAATAGTCTCATTGTAGAGATCTCCTCATTCTGAATCCAACGCAACTTGAATGGGTAAAAATGGACTTCAGATGAAGAAGTTATCACAAAGAGAAGCTCCCCTTGTTCTTTGGAAGAAGAGCCAAAAATCCTTTAAAAATGGGCAAAAGACCCTTATAGGGGAAAATCGCATCAGATGTGGCCAAGACTTAAAGTTAGGCAGAAGGCACCCCCGATCGGTGACCTTCGATGATCGGATTGGCGAGTCGGATCGAAGGCAGGCAATGTATACAAGGCAAAGGTCCTGGGCCGATTCGATGGTGTGATCACCGATATCGGCGATACCACAAGGCAAATGTGGGACCCTAAGCGATGCGATATTGCAATCGCCGATATCGGCGGATCACAATCGGAGCTATACAACAGAGCGGGGATATATATATATACGCGCGATGCAATGGATAGACCCAATAGAGTTAATAAGCAACATTCCATATATTTTGAAATCTACCAAACGAACATTTTCTATGTATTTTGCGATATTTTCCATGTTTTAATGTATTTTTCAAATACAAAGGGAAACCTTAGAACTGGGCCAAAGCGACTTGCGATAGCAATAAGGCACAGACCCGATAAGATTATGGAGGCGATTTCATAACATTTGAAGTCCAACTAAATTGCCAAAGATGTGTTTTTGGCGCGTTTCTCTGTGTATTGCATTATGTGTCCATTTCTGCACAGGAAGGCAAAACAACCAGTTTTCTAGTGCGCAGTCCCTTTCCATTGGAAACTGCCATCACACTTGTGCATTATGAAGCTCAGAGAGCCACAAAGGCGAAAGAGAATGATTATGCATAGAGAAAATGGTTGTGGTAGCCGTAGAGATGGAAGACTACCTCAAAGAAGCCAGAGAGCTCAATTGATGGGAAAAGGGGGAGAGAGAGGTTGAGTGAACAATGAGCAAGAGGTAAGTGCACAGAGAGTCCTTGGAGTCACTCGGAGGTTGAGTGAAAAGCCAGAGAGCTCAATTGGTAGTAGCGTATTGTTGCTGAAGGTTGCTGGAGTTGCTTGGAGTTCAAGCAACTCACAAAGGCATGCAGAGGCTGAGAGAAAGAGCTCAGATAAGCTAGAGTAGAAAGCCGCAAGCCACAGCCATAGCCAAAGAGCCAGAGCCAGAGCCAAGAGCTAGAACCGGAGCCAGAGCCAAAGTCAGAGTCGAGAGCCAGAGCTAGAGCCAAGAGCGAAAGCCAGAGCCAGAGTTAGAAAGTCGAGAGCTTCATAGCCAGGATGAGATGGTAAAGTAAGCCCATCGTGTTCTATGTAAACCGATGCAGTTGAGTTAAAGACTTGTAAAAGAACTGCTGCCATAATCCCAGAGAGCCTAGTTGAGTTGACTAGAGCTCACGAAGATGTAGCTCAAGAGTTGTGGGTGAACTCCTAATTAAATTGTTGTTATATGTGTGCTTTACTTGCTGCATTATTTACTATTCTTTATATTTAAAATATTAGCATAAGCAACAATAATTATAGCACCTAACAGTCAAAAAAATAAACACAAGCATACACCTATAATTTCAAGCATATTATTAATTCCGCATTGGTTAATCTTGAAGACTTGGGAATATTTAAAGCCTTGGAAGTGGGAGAGGTTCTTGTAAGTTAGAAAAGAAGCCTAAGTTGCCCATTTTTAGATTAGGTGGTATCAGAGCCTAATTTTGGTTAACCGCACCTTTAAGAAGGTTATATTAGAATGCTTGATTGACAAAGCAAACATTGCTTGTCTAAAAGGTGTTTGAACATCAAGAGGCTGATTGTATGCTTGCTTTGCAGACTGACTATTGTTTGAGTTTGCATAGGTAAAGGGAAAGCTATTGATAGCTCATTCCAGGAAGGACAAGAAGGAAGAAGGGCCTCAAGGCAGTCCTTAAAGCACAAGAAGTTTGTTGCAGAAGGTTGCTGAAATAAGCTCTTTATTTATCTTGTTGAAGTTTTTTTTTTATTCATTGGCATAATGACAACTTCTACAAGTGGGTCCTCAAATTCTGCTCTCTTCACAAGATTCCTTGATGAAGACATGAAGCAAGAATTGTCCACCATGATGGATATGGTGAGAGAAATGTATGAGGATGGAAGGAAGAGTAGCATCCTTAGAAAGTAATTGAACTCCATGAAGGAAGAGAAGCAGGTTCTTGCTAACAGACTGCAGGAAATGGAGAGGCAACTTCATGTTGCAAATATGAACCTGAAGAGGATGCATGAGTTGGAAACATAGCTCTTTGTTGCCCAAGAATACTTATTCAAGTATCATCTTGAAGAAGAGGTAAACCATTCAAGTTTGTCTTCAAATTCCTCTAAGGATCCTTATATTGGTTCTTTTGAAAAACATATTAAAGGCATAGGTTCCAAGCTAATGTCGAAGATGGGCTATGAAGGAAAGAGTTTGGATAGACATGCATAAGGTATTTTTGAGCCAATAATGATTGAGGAAAGGCCTAAGTATTTGGGTCTTGGTTATGGACAAGCTTATGGAGAAAGTTCCAAAGCTACCATGAAGGCCATTGACACAACTCCAAGAGGGAGTTGCATTGCAGGTGTTCAGAAGCACACACTTGAACCAAAGAGTTGGGGAGACTCTAACAGCCTTGAAGAGATTGATGGGATTCCAAAGGGAGCAACTTCTTCATTTGCTTCACCTCCTCATGAAGGAAATAAAGGTGAAAGAGGCAGGTATAAATCTGGTTCTAAACATTTTCCTTTTGATTGTGCAAAGTGTCATAAATTTCCACATATGTATGGGAAAATAATTGCATGTTCCTTTTGTGGTTTGGATAACCATGATGTTTCTAGATCTTGGAAGAGAATGGCCACATATAGGAAGCATAAGAATGAAAAGAGGCAAGCAGCCAAAGGTCCATTGGAGAAGGAAAATCATGCTGTCAAGAGGATACACATGTAGTGCACTTACTGCCATAAGTAAGGACATCTTGTTGCAATATGTTGGACTCTGAATCCAACAATGCTTCCACAAAAGTTGAAGAAAGTGGAAATAGAAGATGGCAGAAATGGAAGTGCAGATTGCATGAATGATGTGTCTCAGAATGATTCACATGGTGATGTTGATGTGCAGACAAAGGTAGTACCTTTGAAAGGGATTGGTAAGTAATGTTTAGAGTTCTTATCTGATTAAGATTGCATGTTTATTGATGCATCTACATTATATTTCATTTCAGCTTCGAAAGTACAGTGTGCTTAAGTGGAAGTTGAAGGATGAAATGCATGTATGAGCATGAGATGCATGAACACAGGGATGATGATTTCCTTGTTTTGAACATGTATGTATAATTAACTTGTAGGGTTTATTTCTTTGACATGCATGTGATGCCATGTTGACTTGGGAGAAGTTAACTTGGTCTCCAAATGGAGATAATGATGAAGTGTTTCATCTTTTGAAAAAGAGTCCTAATGGTCTTTTTCTACATGCTTGACTTGAAGGGTCATTTGTTTAAAAGCATGTTTTGTGGGCTTGTTATCTAGTCTATCATTTGTATGCAGATGTAAGACATGGAGGTGTTCACAAGATGTGAAATCTGTTTCTTTTGTTGAAGTAGGAGTTAGTCCATCCAGTTGTTGTCTGTATGCCTGTTGTTGTTAATAGTTGTTGTTGGAAGCCTTTCAAACAGGTGCAAATGAAATTTTTGTGGAGCATATGACTTCACATTGGTTTGAGCCACCTTGGATCAATGACCAAGGTAGAAGAGTTTAAACTACCTTCCATAACCATTTCAGCAGAAGTTCTGCAGAAAGGCAAGGAGGAAGACAGTTCTTCCCAAGAAGACCAGCCCATCCAAGAAGGGAGGCGGTTAGAAACTTTGGTTCAGAGGCAGTATGCAAAGGCAAGTGTAGGGAGGATGAAAGAAGAGGGTGAGTCACTCTCATTTACTATTCAGATCATTGTATCAGTCTTTTGGAGACCAAAAGTTCTCTTAGTGGGAAGGCATGATCCAAAAATGGATCCTGGATAAACCTCTAAGTCTAAAAGACTACATATAAGAGGTGAAAGGTGCCAAATGGCACAAACCCTTTGTAAATTAGGTTTCTCTTGAAAATAGTCTCATTGTGGAGATCTCCTCATTTTGAATCCAACGCAACTTGAATGGGTGAAAACGGACTTCAGATGAAGAAGTTATCACAAAGAGAAGCTCCCCTTGTTCTTTGGGAAAAGAGGCAAACATCCTTTAAAAGTGGGCAAAAGACCCTTATAAGGGAAAATCGCATCACATGAGGCCAAAACTTAAAGCCAGGCGGAAGGCACCCCCAATCGATGATTTCTAATGATCGGATCAGTGGGTCGAATCAGAGGCAGGCAATGTATACAAGGCAAAGGTCCCGGGCCGATGTGATGGTGCAATCGCCGATAGTGGCGTATCACAATCGACGATACCACAAGGCAAAGGTAGGACCCCGAGTGATGCGATATCGCGATCGTCAATATCGACGGATCGTAATCGGAGCTATACAATGGAACAGGGCGATATATGTATATGTATATGTATATGTATATGTATATGTATATGTATATGTATATACGTATACGTATAACATATACATATATATATATATATATATATATATATATATATATATAATAATATATAGATATATATATATATAGATATATAGATATAGATATATATGTATATATAATATAGATATATATATATATATACATATATATACATATACATACATATACATATACATATACATATACATATACATATACATATACATATACATATATATATGTACGCGCGATGCGATGGCTGGACCTAATAGAATTATAAGCGGCATTCCATATATTTTGAAATCTACCAAACGAACATTTTCTATGTATTTTGCGATATTTTCCATGTTTTAATGTATTTTTGAAATACAAAGGGAAACCTTAGAACCGGACCAAAGTGACTTGTGATAGCGATAAGGCACGGACCCGATAATATTAATGGACGTGATTTCATAACATTTGAAGTCTAGCTAAATGACCAAAGATGTGTTTTTCGCGTGTTTCTCTATGTATTGCATTATGTGTCCATTTCTACACAGGAAGGCAAAACGACCAGTTTTCCCATGCGCGGTCCCTTTCCATTGGAAACCGCCATCACACATGTGCGTTATGAAGCTTAGAGAGCCACAGAGGTGAAAGAGATTATTATGCCTAGAGAAAATGATTGTGGTAGGTGCAGAGCCAGAAGACTGCCTCAAAGAAGCCAGAGAGCTCAATTGATGGGCAGAGACGGAGAGAGAGGCTGAGAAAAAAGTAAGCAAGAGTTGAGCACGCAGAGAGTCCTTAGAGTCACTCGGAGGTCAAGTGAAAAGCTAGAGAGCTCAACTGATAGCAATGTATTGTTGTTAAAGGTTGCTAGAGTTTCTTGGAGGTCAAGCGACTCACAGAGGCACGCAGAGGCCGAGAGAAAGAGCCCAAAGAAGCCAAAGCAGAGAGCCACGAGCCACAACTAGAGCCGAAGAGCCAAAGTGAGAGCCGAGAGTTAGAATAGGAGCCAAAGCGAGAGCCGAGAGTCAGAATAGGAGCCAGAGCCAAAGAGCTAGAGTCAGGACCGAGAGCTAGAGCCAGCGCCAGAGCCAGAGCCAGAGCCAGAAAGCCGAGAGCTTCAAAGCCAGGGATGAGATGGTAAAGTAAGCCCATCGTGTTCTATGTAAAATGATGGAGTTGAGTCAAAGAGTTGTAAAAGAACTCTTGCCATAATCCCAAAGAGCCTAGTTGAGTTGACTAGAGCTCACAGAGATGTAGCCCAAGAGTTGCGGGTGAACTCCTAATTAAATTGCTGTTATGTGTGTGCTTTACTTGCTGCATTATTTATTATTCTTTGTATTTAAAATATCAGCATAAGCAGCAGTGATTACAACACTTAACAGTCAAAAAAAATAAACACAAGCATACACCTATAATTTCAAGCATATTATTAATTCTGCATCGGTTAATCATGAAGACTTGGGAATATTTAAAGCTTTGGAAGTGGGAGAGGTTCTTGTAAGTTAGAAAATAAGCCTAAGTGCCCCATTTTCAGATCACTCAATCAGGCATCAGATAAAGAAAACTATACAGTCCCATCTATGGAACAAATTCTCCAAATGGTTTCGGGGTCAAAATTGTTTTCTCTTCTTGACGATTTCCCCAGCTAAAATCAGGTATTGGTGGCCAAACCAGACTGGATAAATACAACCTTTAGGATGAAGTGGGGAACTTTCACATTCCGACGTATTCCTTTTAGGCTTATCAACGTTAGGGAAACGTTACAAAGATCAATGGACATCATGTTTAGGGGTTTTGATGGGTCAAAGTGTGGTTGTTTATTTAGATGATGTCATTGTCTTTTCAAAGAAGAGATCTGTCAAAAGTATGGTATCTCACTTAACCTGAAGAAGATCATATACTTGACTTCTAAGGGAAATATCCTTGGACATATCATCACCAAGGATGGAATCACTGTTGATCCTGACCACGTGAAGGCTATAATGCAAATTCCTCTTCCTAGCAAAAAAAGGGTATGCAATCTTTCCTTGGTAAAATCAATTTCCTTCCTAAGATTATTTCAGATTTTTCCCAGATTGTTAAGCCTCTGCAGAGTATGATAAATAAGGATTCAATGTTTAAGTGGAACCAATAAGAAAAGGAAGTTTTCGATCATATCAAGATAGCTATTGTTGAAGCTCCTTCCCTTTATAGCCCCGATTTCAGCAAGGACTTCAACCTATACACTTTCGCCTTAGATTAGTCCTTAACCATCGTTCTCACACAAAAATATGGCAACAATGATGAGTACCCCATATATTTTATGAGTACGAGACTGCAAGGTGCAGAACTCAACTATCCCGATATAGATAAGCAGACATGCAGTTTACAAAGCAGTGAAACATTTCAGACCATACATTCTAAAGAACCGTGTCACAGTGTGTTGGACCTAAAAGTTATCCTTAAAATACATCCACTTTCACTCCATTCACACAATATCTCACCTCTATTCCACCACCGTGTCACCACATCAACTTCATTTTCATCATTAAATGGGTTACCATTGTGTTTTCCAAAACATTATTAATTCTTAGTATTTTTAAGTGAATTTGAGGTTAAACTTTAGAAAATAATATTCATATACTTATAACTAACAATTAGAATGATTTTGTTGACATGTGTAGGTACAAAGGAAGCTTCCAAGGCATATTTATGTGGCACTCTATGTTCAAATTCGAATTTGAGGAGATCATGCACCTCATGGAGAAGATCATGGACCTCATGGAGGAGATCATGGAGGGTAGGGTTATGTGTCACCATTGGTTGAGAAATATGTGGATCAAAGGAGGGAATAATGGGTCTACATTTATGAGTTTGTTATCGTAGCTTTTGTATAAATAGGAGTGTTATATCCTTCATTTGTAATCTTCATTTTTTTTAATCTTAATTTGTAATCTTAATTTTTAGAATCTTAGAACCTAGTATAAATTAGAATAGTTTTGGTTAGGATCATATGAGATTATAGCCATTGTACTTTGAAAATCATGATGAATAAAATAGAGCCTCTTTGATCCTCTACATTTGACTTCTCTTTTGGTGTGCTTGTGAATCCTTGGAAGGATCCCCATTGCCTAGCAAGTACACTTTTGTTTTGGTGAGATTTTATTTTATGTTTGTGAATCTCATTAGATTAAATTATAGGTTCATATGTTTTAGCTATTAATGAATTACCTTTCATAAGAAAGCGTTAATGTTTGCTTCAATGAACCTGATTTGTTATTTAATGTTCAATTTCATTAGTTTAAGTTTTTGATTTATATGCTTGAGATATAAACAAAAAGTCTCTTGTAAGAGAGCTTTAATATTTCATGCAAGCAATCAGAATTATGTTTAAAGAGCTTTAATTTCATTAGTTTAAATAGTTAATTAGAAATATTAATGAACAGTCTCCTGTAAGGGAGCTTTAATATTTCTTCACCTAGCTTAGTTTAGTTTGTCTCTAAGTCCATATATATTGGATGATCCTCGAAGTTTACTTACCCGAATTAATAGTAAATGAAACTCTAATTTGCATCTGGATTTTAGAACCAACACAGAGTTTTTGCCACACCCGGCTATCAGGTCAGTTTTTATCTAGCAAGAATTGGCTGAGAGAAGAGCCAACTAGATGACTTGCCTCTAAGAATATGATTTGGATTTCAAGCTTGTGCGCACAGTTAAAGTGCACGGACTATGCAACTGACTGTTGAAGTCGCAGACCAACAAAACAAAATTTCAGAAGGCTGTGATCATGAGATCGAAATGTATTAGAATGAATTCCCCAACACTCATGACCCCTCAACATGGTACTGTGACCTGAAGCAATACCTAAGGAAAGGGACTTTGCCTCCTACCTAATCTATGAAATAGAAGAGGGCAGTTAGGCTCAAAGCCACTTCCTACCAAATGGTACAAGGTAATATGTTTTGGAAACACCACCACAGTGTGCTACTCAGAGGTTTGGAATATGACAAAGCCTATCCAGTGTTGAGGGAGTTACATGATGTATGATAGGGAGCCACTATGCCAATGACGCTACTACCCATAAGATTACGAGGGAAGGATTCTATTAGCCCATGCTTTTCAAATATGTGCATGCATATGCTTGGAAATGCCCCATCTTTTAGAATCATGCAAGAAGACAAACTCGGTCGGCTACTCCTCTCTCTAGCAGTAGAAGAACCTTTTCAACAACGGGTACTAGATGTTATTGGGGAAATCGTGCCAAACTCGTCATGGCAACACAAGTATATACTCATGGCCACCGACTATTTCACCAGGTGAGTCGAATCAATTCCATTACAAAAAATTAATGACGAGGAGGTAATATATTTTTTTAGTCAATACATCGTGTCCAAGTTTGGTGTTCCAACCTCACTTATGTTTGATAATGCTACGTATTTCTCGTCTTTAAGACTATATGATTTTTCTTTGGAAAATAGCATTGTTTTAAAACACTCGGCTAACTACTACCCTCAGTGGAATGGCTTGGAAAAATACAATAATAAAAACCCATCCACATCCTCAAGAAGACCTTGCTATCCCACCAGAGAAATTGGCACAATGCCCTTAGCAACGCCTTGTGGGTTGACACAGTTACACCTAAACCATCTCTCAGAACATCTCCCTATTTTTTGGCTTTTGGGAAAGAAGTTCCTACCACCGAACCTCTACTTCTCCACCCTCCAATTGTCACAAGAATCACAAGGCTCCCTTGCCCTACCATTCAAAACCGCATCAACGCACTCCTTAAAGTGGAAGAGGAGAGACAAAAGGCTTGAGAAAATTTTGCCATAATTAAAAGATAGTTTGACAAGAAATCCGCAAGGACCAACGAATTCAGTGTGGGGGACCTATTTCTTAAAAGGAACAGGGCCCATGAGGAAAAGGGAAAACACACAAAGTTCCAAGCCTTGTGGATCAGTTTGTTCAAAGTGAAAGAGAAAATTGGCCAGCACACCTATAAGTTGCAAACTTTAGGAGGGAGGGTGGAACCCCTTCCCATCAATGGCTAAGATCTCAAGTTCTACTTCACCTATCAGCTCTCACGGCTTCTCACACACCCTGTACTATATTTTCCTTTTGATCTTTCTTTTCTGTCAGTTTTCTTTACTTTTAACTCTCTTTTTTTGAAGTTTGTTTTGCCTTGAATAAAGCATTTGGAATGTCATTTTGAGGTTGAGGTAGCTCTTGCACTTTGTCTTCGACATGTGCTCCTTGGAACTTCCTTTTGACCGAACCTTAAGTCACGACCAAAATAGAGTATTGAAAATTTTTGTAGTGTGGAACTCGATGTCATCCACAGTCCCCTATCTTTCACCAGCTTATCCTAGCTGCTGACTTGGCTGGAATTTTGGGACATTATGGTTTACCCGTTGGTTCAAATGTGGAGGCGAAGAAAATTTTTGAGCAAATATATATATAATAATATATATATATATATATATATATATATAGTATATATATATATATATATATATATATAATTATATATATATATATATATATATAATATAATATAATAATATTATATATATATAATTATATATATAATAATATATATATATATATATATATATATATCTAAATATATTATATATATATATATATTATAAATACATATATGTATATATGTATACATCTATATATATGTGTGTGTGTGTGTGTGTGTGTGTGTGTGTATATATCACGAAAACAATAAGGTATATGAAAACCAAAAACAACCTCTCTTGCAAGTCAAATAAGTTGGTATCCATCATATGCCCAGGCTTACAACAACCATATGAATAAGTGAAAATAATCACAACTGAATAAGTACCAATGAGCGCATCAATTAACTAATAAGGGAAAAAGGACTGAGAAAGGATTCCATTGCAGAGAGGTTGATCTGGATTTAAACAGGAACACAATAAATTACAGATATAACCATAAATACAGAGATGCAATATAAATAACACTTCATTTGATTAATATCAAATATTGAAATATGCTTACAAACAGAATGTAAATAAGACTAGCTCGAGCGATGGTAACTTATCTCTAAGAAGAGATGTGGTGGATACATGCCTTGAACTGAGTTACAATGAGGCTCAAGGGAATTTTTATTATTGAACAATAAGAGGAAAACCCTAAACAAACAAAACCCTAACCCAAGGAGATGTAACACCAAGAGTTTATGGGCCCCGTTGGGGTTAGTTGGGTAGCCAACTTCCCGAGGTTGTAACTTGGTCATATTATCTTCATTTGACGTGTATGATACCTCATTATAGAAACATCTCTGAGGACTACAACTAATAACTTTATTTATTTGAAATCGCGAGAGGAATGTTGCCAAAAAAACATTGTTTAAGGCCTCAAAACGATTCTATAAGTTTAGGGCCCGAAAAATTGCTAAAAATAGTATGTTGTGCTACAATTAAGGAAACTGGAAAATAACTGAAAGAGGTTGTGGTGCGGGTCCACATGGAATAGGTGGGTGGCCACCAACATCCACCTGGATCAGAAGTGATGCAACGACTCTACTGGGGTACTGTCCAGGCTCACTGGTAGTGGAGAAATGTTTGTGATTTCTAGGTAGTGACTCTGTTGGGGTATTGTTCAAGCTCACTAGCATCAGAGTGACACCAGGGTTCCGTAACTACTATACCGAAAATCCTTAAATCTCATATCATTATTTTGACTCCTCCATATCGAAACAACAGGAGTTGGTCTTATCTTATGTGTGCTAAAAGGACAAGTCTTAACAACTTGGGATGGGTTATCAATATCAAGGAGAGACCTGGAAGCATTAGCAGGACCCGCAACTCTATGGGACAACACTCTTTGAGGTCCACCTTACCCAAGGCCATGGGTAGCCTGAGATCCTGGAGTCCTACCAGTGAATCGCCAATTGTTGTAGTTGCTGCAACAACACCTCCAAAATTTCTAACCCTTCAAAATTTAGGAGCCCCTTTATCATTTCAGTAGATGTCGCCCATACTCATATTTTGTTCAGAAGCCTGGAAGCCCCATAAAAGTTGCAAAATCCTGAGTCTTTACCTCATAAACCGAAATTGTGACCCTGCGACTTAACCAAAGTTCATGTTCAAGCCTAATCGCCAAGTCATAGTACAAAATTATGACTTATTTCCCCCTTATGTGACCTATGTGAATATGCGACCTCACTAAGTCACTAAGTCGCAAAAGTCGCAAGCAAAAATCCATTATACTATGTGACCTCTGCAACTATACGACTCAACAAGTCACTGGGTCGCAAGGTCACATAGGTCTCACTGCCACGAAAACGTGACCTAGTGAACTTTGCGACCTAATGACCCCACAAGGTCGTCAGGTCACAAAGGTGTGAGAAGCCCATAGTTATGACCCCATGACCTATGCAACTTAGTGACCCCTTAAGGTCGCTAGATCGCAAGGGTCGCATACACCCCTAACTCAGGCAGTACGACCCCTACAACCCCCCACATGTGCGACCAAACTTATAAATATCAACCTCAACCGATCATTTGCACAACTCATCTTGGTCACATGACGAACAGGGAAGCTCAGCAACTCGATAACGCGCGTGACCCTGACAGGTATGTGACTTTTCCCCTTCTTGGTAATCATTTATTTTTGCCATGTGTCTTCCTCTTCCACCCGACTCTGTGAATTCCGGACTAGGAGGGTTTTATCCATGATTTGGCCTCATTTCAACAACAAAACCTTGCCGAGTTATCGTTTGACTTCATGAGCTTCCCTGAGTGTTTTCCATGACCATTCTTGTCCCAAGCTAAGTTACTATCCCTAAATACCAAGCCATCTACCCCTGAAAAGTGCTACAAAGCTCTCCCAAGCAATGTTCTGCCCCTCAAAATCACCCAAAGATGTAGGTTGCATGGCCTAAAATCACGATAAGAAAAACGGAGCGACCTCGTGACCAAAACAACCTCTGCTATCCCGCAACCTAACTGACCCTGCAACCTTGCAACCTGACCGACCCCATGACCTTAGTGACCTAGATGACTCTGAGACCTTGCGACTTCACTCCTATCTTTCCAAGTCGCTAGGTCGCACCCTAAGCTACCTAACCCACATGACCTCCTCACCCCCACGACCTAGCGACCTGCCAAAAGGCCTTATTCCGAGTTCTAAAAACTATAGTTGGTATTATCCACTAAGGTTTATTTTCATGTCGTCTCTCTCATCGTGGGACTGTTTATTTGATATGTCAGGTGACATGGATCTCGAATGCATCTCCATCTCCTCCTTCAAATACGAGATGCCACCTCTGGTAGCAAAATCTGTCGTAAGAGCTCTGTAAGCAGTTCATAGGAAGTCCACCATTATGAAGAACCCCCCATCTATAGGGAAACAACTTACAATATGAAAAAATGCACCAGGCTCTCCTGGTATGATATTTATGAGGAGTTCGCCAAACCAGATATTCTAGAGAACCATGAGGATTTCTCGGTGTACATAAATGTTAAGAGGTCAAAGCTTCACTACATCACATCCTCCAATATTCCCATGTGCTGAGACAATTGATTTGATCATATAGAGCATAGACACAGATTCATGGATGGTAAGGGATCACACTGGTGCACCACTCGTAGTTATCACCTTCACAAATATTGCTACATACTACAGATTGCTTGAGAAGGAGGAAATCTTCAACACCTAGTGGCTCTCTAGTTTTGTGACTCCTACCAAGGATATTCTCAAAGAATGGTGGCAAGACCCATCCAAGTTTCAGGTTAAAACTGACCAAATTTATAGGATGGACAGATTAAGAAAGTTTTATTAGCTAATTGTCACCATGATGAATAATTTGTATGTGAGAACAGATTGTGACATGTTCCACGGGACATGGGTCCCCATCATGTACGTTGTCACTACCCAATGTACATTCTTCAACTGGCCAACATTCTCATGTTAGCCTTGAGAACGAATATAATTGCAGGTAAGCATCTGGACCCATACCAACCATCAGAGTTCTATATGGCCTCATACCTACTAGATGCAATTTGTGCAAGGTGTCAGTTCGACAACAAGAGCTACAATTGGAACATGTCTGCAACTAGCCCAGTACACCACCATTACAAGAACTTTTGGGACACCGGCTATAAGGGTATGATTGACATTATTTCTGAGTTATTTATTTCTCCACGCTATCAATAGTTGTTCGGGAAATAACCACCTTATATGTCAAATATGGCCATGGAAACCATTGTCAATGTGGCACATTGGTTCCCAATCCAGGAGAGGACATTTATTAGATTTTTTGGTTCCTACAAGGCCCCACATGCACTTCCTCGGTTCGCCACAGATAAGTTGATTTTGTGGGAAGTATGTTACCAAATGACACAGGGCTTCTCGAAGACACTAAGCAAAGGGAAGAAGAAACCATGGTGATATTCCCTCTTGACATCGGGGCCTATGTGGTAGAAAATTTCAAGGAAGTGGAGGCAGAGGCCGAGACATTGAAAGGGTGTCATTTTGTGACCTTGAACCATCATATATATGATCCCAAGAAGGTCATAGTTTCTCATTGCAAGAGAGATAATTTTAATTGGTTATACTCACATTCTAGGTAGGATTATAAATTTGGAGTTAGGAATTGCTACAATGCCACCAGGGAGCTCAGCCCTAGCAAGCAGTAAGCAAGAGATGATGAGCACCTTGAACACTCCCAGGAGGATTTGAACCTACAGGAGAGGTCATCCACTCTGAAGAGGAATAAAGATAAGTAGAAGGCCACCAGGAAACTTAAGAAACTAAAGGATAAATAGGTAGAAGTTTCCTTGAGTGACCACGAAGCAAAAGAGGATAATGAAATGCTAAAACAAAGGAATGCAACCCAAGGAAATAAAAAGCAAGAGGAAAAGAGGAAAAGAGAGGAAGATCTCAAACAATAGCAAGATTCAAATGACTAGGACTAGCTTGAGAAGAGGAAGAAAGAAAGAAGAAACTCAAAGAAAAGAAGTTAAAATAACAGGAAGAGCAGAGAGACAAGGTAT
Organism: Pinus taeda; assembly: GCA_000404065.3. Lineage (NCBI taxonomy): Eukaryota > Viridiplantae > Streptophyta > Pinopsida > Pinales > Pinaceae > Pinus > Pinus taeda. Next base: position 233,253 of record APFE030670525.1, on the reverse strand, counting down.
AAGAAGAGAGGAAGAAATGAGAGCAAGAGTTGAAGGAACAGGAAGAAAGGCTCACGCAAGTTGAGGAACTTAAGAAGAAGCAAGGGCAAGAAGAGCAAGAGAAGAAATGGCTAGAGGAAGAGAAAAAGGAAGAAAGAACAAGAGGAAAGGAGAAAGAAGGAGCAAGGAGAGACCAGTAAGGCAACTCAACAAGACCAAGAGCAAGTGGAGTTGTCTCTGTTGTATGTTCCCCCATCTACTCCCCTCACTTGAGAACATATCCCTCTCCAAGAGTTGGAAATTCCCAAAGAAGAAGAATGGGAAGTGTTGGATCTCACCAAACTCACCTTTGATCAGGTTTTCTTCAAGATCATGGAGGAGAGGAGAAAGTGCTATGCTAGAAACCTTGCAGAACCCCTGTCAGTGACCACAATGAAAGAAATTGTTCCCAACACTAAAGTTAACCCTGATATGATCACCTCAGTTGGAACTGGATTTGTGACTGCGATTGAACACAATGTTGCTAGGATGAGCAAACAAATTGTGGAACTCCAAAACAGGCTTTATGCATCAGAGCAGAAGGCCACTAAAGAAGAACAAGATAGAAAGAATGTAAAATAAGAATATGTTGGCATTATGATACAGGTGTTGTCCTTGATGGCAACTCACTCAGATGACAGTTCACAGAACAGCAGCAAAGGATTACAGATTAGACTCCAAAGAATGAAGAAAGATAGGTATACGCAAGTTCAACTTGACCAAGTTGTGTATACACGCAGGTTCACTGAACACAAGTTGCGTATACGTACACACACACTTTCACAGAAGGAAAAGTGCATATATGTTGGAAAACTAAGTTTTTGGTCTGAGGTATTTGGTCCAAGGTATTTTGATCCATGGTATTGGTCCAAGGTATTTGGTTCAAGGTATTGACCCTAGGTATTTGGTCCTAAGTGGTTTTGATCCATGGTATTGAGAAAGGCCTAAAACTATATAAGGAGGAGAAGATCATTAGGCCAAGGAATGCAAGGATTGAATATCTGATGAAATGTGAGATCTAGTATGCAGGTTATCAGCTTATGGTGCTTTGCTTGATCTTAACCAAGAATGAACCTTAGCGGTTGATGAGGGATAATATCTAATGACGGATCGGGATCTTAAGGCTTGAAATGAATTATCATTATGTGGTTTTGATCATGTATAGTCTAGATCTAAATACTGACGCATGTGTTATTCTGTAAATGTTATGATCTGGGTATGACTAAATTCTGAAATAGCTGAAAAATTTTAAGTCAGTATTTACAGATCTATACACTAGTTCGCTTTGGTAAAAGCGCATATACACGCTGGTTCAACAAATCTAATTCGCGTATACATTATGAAATATGATATTTGAAGTTGCAGTTGGATCTGGCTGTTGTTACAAAGTTCTGGGTTCTGCTCTATGTTTTGGTGACTGTGTTTTGATGACAGTATTCTGAATGTTCAGATTGGTTGATTATGATTTGCTCTAGTGATGGTGGGTCTTCAGTGATTCAGTTGTGGGTGATTTAGAGATTTATGATTGAGTTTCAATGATTGGTTAATGCAGATGTATTTGATGGTTGTATTGCAGTGGTGATTGATTTTGAGCTCCAATTTTGTTGATGGGTCCAATATGAAAATTGGATGAAATGTGGCCTTCAGATTATGGTGTTGTGTTCCAGGAGTATCTAGTCTGAAAATTTATGAAACGTGGTCCCTGGAGGAAAAGAGAAGGCCATAGCCTTCTGTAGGTCGGCGCCTACGTACTGGTAAACATATCGGCCAGTACAAGAGCCAAGGGGTTTGAGCTCCCTTCCAGTAATAGCTGGAAAACGAGTGAAGGTTGGAGCCTTCAGTAGGTCGGCACCTACATACTAGTAAAGGGATCGACTAGTACAAGAGCTAGGGGGTTGTAGCTCCCTTCCAGTAGAAGTTGGAGAACGAGAGAAGGTTGTAGCCTTCTACAGGTGGGTGCCTGCATACTGGTATGAGTCTGCACCAATACAAGATTGTAAACAGGTTTTTCTTATATTAAAAGAAGACAACGGAAGGTGGCTTTTGTCCCGCATTAGGTTTCCACCTTAAAACTTGGTGTTCATGTGTGTATCTTATGTGTGATGGTTTGTTCTGTTATTACTGCACCTAGGTACTGTTTATATGGTTAATGAAGTACTGATGCACTGATTAAAGATCAACATACGATGAATTAACTTAATCATAAGTTTGTTGGATATACATTGATTTCCTTAAATACAGTTGCGTGTACACATGAGTTACCTTTATTGAAGTAGCGTATATAAATCACAATATGGGAATGAAAAAGTTATATATTGTAATAATGATTCACGCCCCCCTCTCAGTATTATTTCCAACAAAATATGCATCTCTCTACTTAGTGCACTCTAGTACAAAATAACTACAGGCTGCAATCAAGGATGAGGCCAAAACTCCCAATGAAGCCATGGAGATTTTCTATGAATAAATTTCAAAGAGTCATCACATGGTAGCTCCAATCTTGGCCATACTAACCCATACAAAAGAGAGGCCTGCTATGCTGAAGGAAATCATTATAGCTCTAGATAGTATACATGAGTGGTCCATCAAGTATCCAGGAGAACTGGTAGTAGTCCTGAAGAAGGATTGCATCACCATGCAATATGCCAAAGTCTAGCTACGCATCAAGATCCAATCAAAAGACAAACTAGCCAAAGATGTGGATAGAGTGTTGGCTTCATATATGTAGCTTTTCAGTGGTTTGGAATCAATGATCGAGAACCATGGGGTCCCATCCATAAGGGAAATTAGGCACATAAGGAAGCACGAAGATATCTCATACAAAGTTTAGGCATTTGTTTACACATACAGGTAGGCCGCCTGCTAAGACAACCTACGAGTTACAAAGGAGAATATCACACAGTACGTGGTTGAACCAGTGAGAATGTATACAAATTTGGTGACCTTAGTAAATCAAGTGAATGCCAAAAGGATCACCCTCATACCGAATGCCCTTGAATTCCTGCATAGACATGATGAGTAAAAACCACAAATCACCCCCATAGTAGCTAAGTATAAGCTTTGGCACACTTACCTAGTGGAACAACTCCACTTATACGTTCCAGAACTTTCTATTGTCAAGTTGATAGGATAGATTTTTCTCATTTTGTGCAATTAGCAAATTAGGATATAATAGGACAGTTATAGAATGTGAAGAGTCATGAGGAAATCTAAAGGTCACGAGGAAGTTGAAAGGTCATGAGTAAGTCCAAGAGTCAAGGGTAGGCAAAAGGTCACCCTCATCCTATAAATACACCCTCATGGCACATTGTAATGGACTTTTAGCTTGGGACTTATTTTTGGGACTATTGTTTTTAGAGGACTTCTGATCTTCTAATAAATACAAGGAGTAATAGTTATTTTCCACTATTGAATTGGACAAATATTTTATGTTGTGATGCCATGGATATTAGTTGCTTGATGGATTGAATGTTCCTGAGAGTTCTTTTATGCGTGGTCTCCTCATGTGTCTTCCTGTGTTATGAATCTTGTTTTACAACACATGGATGGTATATGATATGCTAAGTTTGTGCTTGTATTGATGAATTTTTTCGTTAATATTGGCATGATCTTATTATTGAATATGCATTTGCGTATGCCTATATATGATTAGTTACTATGAACTACTTCATAGTTGTTAAGCACATTCTTTACATAGGCATGATCTTATTTGAAGTTTTGTTAACAATTACTTTTTGTGAGATTCATGTTGTTGATTTCTGATATTGCTATTTATGGTATTCATGTTATGAACATTCGTTAGTTATTTCCTTGTGTTTGTTGAAGTCCATATGTTCAACTAAGTTGGTAACCCACCTCCATTCAAAGCAAACTCAAATCACTTGAACGACAGTCGAGCCTACATACCGAACGAGATCCCTAAAGAAAACGATGTAGAATCTAGGTGGGATTCCAGGGAGATCCACTTGTTGTTGACGGAGAATTTTGGCCCATCAACAAGGTGATATATCTAACACTTTAGGTTGTACATATTTCAATATAATTTATCTAGATTTTGAAGATTCTTTTAATATAAGGTTTTCTAATTATAGATTTCTTTTGTCTTTATTTTTAAGAATTGATATGTATGTTCATTTTGGGATTCTTGTACATAGTTTAGTACTTGACTTAATATTTTTACCAATGTATTAAGTGTATGTTTATGTAGGTAATAAGGAGCTTTCTTTATTGCATTGGAAATGTGACTATATGTAGTCACAGTTTCTCCATAAAATTAGAATAGAAATGGATGTAGATTAGTTTAGTTGTTTTTATTTTGCTTCTGTAGGGTGTAGTTGTTGAATAAACAAGTGACAAGCTTTCTGGAGAATTCACCTTAACTTTTGGGAAAGATTAAAATGGTAAAAGGTATACTTCCAAAGTTTTTCTGTAACAACCCTAATTTAAAAATCCATGTAAAAATAAATAAGGCCACGATCATGGGACATGTATTCTAAGTTGAATGGTGGGAAAAACATCCTAGTGGGAGTTCATTTCGGTTATTATGGCTAAGGAAATTGGCAAAGGCTTTGGAAATGCATGAGGCATTTATTGGCATTTTATTTATGAAAATAAATGAAATTAGGAGAAAAAGAAGGTGAAAGGTCACAGGTTGCATGTGAGGAGGAAAATGAAGGAAAAGAATGTAAAATGAAGAAAATGGAGGCCTAATTAATAAAAAGGCTTCTGATGATCAGTTGGCAAGCTTTTGCTAAGACTTTTGTTAGTTTAGTTTTGGAGCTCTCTCATTATTCTCTCTCTTTCTCTCACTCTTGGACACAAAGTTTTCTTGGAGCACTTTGGCATTGGATCAAGAAATGTAAAGGAGGTAAGAGGAAGGAAGGAGCAAGCAAGGAAGAGTAGGATCAAGCAGCTATAGAGGGATTCTTTGCAGATATCAATTTTCATGTGTTTTTTCCTTGACATATTTGTCATGCATGGTATTTCATGTGGTTCTTTGTTGTTATGGTGTGGGTTTTGTCAGGTGTGATAGTGTTTTCAGATTAGCCTTATCATTTCTGGATAGCCATGGTGAGATGGGGTTCTCATGTTTTGGTTGAGCTGGATTGTCGGATGGATTCGAAGTTTAGTGGGGTGGATCTCTGAAATAAATAATACATGGCCTAGTGATCCCTAAACCAGACTGTGGATTGTGGTAAAGCCACTGGCCTAGTGACGCCTGAACCAGACTATGGGTTACGGTAAATCTAGGTATTATGTGAATTAGTGGGCCTAGGAATCCTCAACCGGTTAATGGTGGGATATACAGTAAATACTAGAGGTGGTTGCCCTTGATTAGTCTTATGAATCATTGCTAGTGAATGGCGGGATATACGGTAAATCCTATAGGGTCGAGTCTTAGTTTAGGGCCTAGTGATCCCTAGATCAGATTGTGGATTACAGTAAAGCCTGAGAGACTAGGAGATAGGAAAATTCCTCATGGCATAAGTGGAGAAATCTAGTGGCATCCATGCTTATTTTGTCCTAGTGATCTAGTGGATATCATGGTAAAACTTTTTATTACATGTTTATTGTGTTTGCCTAGTGATCCGGGATGGATTATGGTAAATGTTATGAAACCAGCTCAAGAAAAGATAGAAAAGATAGATCAACGCCTTAGAATTCAGCCTCTTCGAGGGGGCAACCTCCTTTACATTACATAAATGAACAATTCTTGGATGATACAAATGAAAAGACCTCCTTTCTATATATAGGAGTCTAAGGGGTCATAACATAACCAGAGCCGACATAACAATAATAATGTAAGGGCACAATAATAATAATAGTGGCTTCTATGGGGCACAATAGTAACAATATGGGCACTACATGGGTACATCAATATAATAAGTGGTTTGTACTAATAACAATAAGGGGTGACACTAGTAGTATAAGGGCCTAACAGTTGTGCTTTGTCTGCTTGTTGTCCATTACTTTCATCTGATCGCTTAATGGTGTTCTGTTGTTCTTGTCCCTCTTTCTTTAAAACTCCTCTGAAATTTTCTGTTATTTCTGGAATATCATCTACTTCTACTAACTGACTATCGATATCATTGAAACTATCAGAATACAAAACAAAAGACTCTAAATCTGTATGTACATAATTAATCGGATGATTTATTGGTTTCTCCTGGCTTATAATCATGTATTTCATTTTTTGTTCCTGATACAATTTCCTCATTTGGCCAAACACCAGAATCATTACATAGGAGAAATCTAGTTGTAGTGTCCCTTTCAATTTCGCTACCCAAGACCTGGAAATAAGCATGCCAAACCTGGTAGGAATATCTGCTACAACAACATCCATCAAAACATTCTTCATTAGGAGTTGATACAGACTCACAACCAAGTCTTTGATGAGCCCGATACATCTCACTCTACTGGAATCGAACGAATAGAGATCATGGTATTGTCGGGTGATGTCCAGACCCAACTTATCCATGATAGCTTAGGGAATGAGATTGTGAGAAGCTCCAGAATCGAACTTGGCATTATGTAACACCAAATCATGCAATCTTAAACTGATATAAAAAGGTGTTACATCACTATCAGGAGACTCACCATTCGATGTTGGCCCAAAAATCATTTCGGGTTGATCATCTTCGACATTCACCATGTCGGACATTGGGTCCAAATTCAACATTTTAGATACTTTCCCTCTATAACTATTGTTCCTCATTATTTCAGTCAAGGGAATGGATACCTTCAATTTAGAAATTTCATTCTCTAAATTAAAAGTGGGAATTTTTTCTACCTCTTTGAGTGGGATCTCTTTCCTTTCCTTTTCTTTTGATGCAATTGGCTGATTTCATTTTTCTGTTGATGGTGATTTGCTTCTATCCGGACCAACCGCCTCCTTTCCTTTCCTTTGTGCAATTAATGAATCATTCTTTGATGCCTCAACATCCTTCCTCTTCTGAATTGGTTTGACCGGTACATCTTTGTTTCTAAGTGAATATCGTTGCTGCTGGGCCGAGAGAGCATTCATATAGCCTCTTTGGTACTCATATGATTCTTCCTCCAAAATGGTGTCATTGGCTAGAATGAAATTTTCATCTTTGTGTACAACCGAGCTTTCTGCATACTCCTCATCCTCAATGATATAAATAGGCAAATCATCAGTAGTAAAGAGGTGGTTTTCTTCACCTATTATATTCCCATCCTCATCTGACTCTGTTCCATGCACACAATTTTGTTGCAAAGCTGGTTGTACTGGCTGCTGTGTTGTCTGCTCTTGCGCTCGCTGATCTCTCTGCCTTATTGTATATTGTGGTTGTTGCTGGCCATGAAAGTTAGGATTTCTAACTTGTGGCTCAGGTTTGTCAAGTTTCACCCTTTCAAGCATCTGCTCTACCTTCCAGAGTAGTTGATCTACCGAGGAAGATTCTTCTTTTACGGTGACTTTCTTCTCTGCCTTTGCTCTAGCCCTCTTGGTAAGCAGATTTTCTTCAACGCTGACCACTATCTTCCGCATGTCTTCCATTGTGGCCAGTTCTCTCTCTATTAATTGCTAAGCCATGTCAACATCAAAACCATCTGGAAACTTCACCATGGCTAGCCCCACAGGTGGCCTTAGATGATCAGGAATTTCATTATAAACTGAATTGAATCTAATGCAGTAGTCTTGAACCGACTCACCAGCGTTTCGTTTGATTTGATTATATTTAGCCAGAATTTCAAGAGGATTCTTTTTCACTTCCCAGCGGTTTAAAAATTATCTTTGTAGGTTGGCCAAGGTAGTGATACGTGCAGCTGGCAAACCTCTGAACCATTTCCTCACTTCACCTGCAAATGTCTGTACAAAATGTCTCATTGCCACATTCTCTGCATCGATCTCATGAAGTTCATAAAAATCTGCCATTATGTCCACATGTTGCTGAGCAGTAATGCTATTATGAGTACCATCAAAAAACAGGATTTTGCTTTGATAATCTGCGGGAATATCATCTAAAACTTGAGGTAGAACTACGGGTGCAAAACGGGCAGCCATCACTCTTGGTGGATTTAGCCTTGGAGGTGTTGGAGGAGTGTGTGCAGTTTGTAGGGGCTAACAATTGGAGTTTGAAGCAGTGCTACAATGTAATTATCAATTGACCGGTTAGCCCTTTCCGTCTCCAAGTCTACAAGAAACTATGGATTGTGGACAGTAGAGTCAACTGTCCCTTCGGATTTGGTCTCGAACAATGATATTTCAAACTGCTCATCAAAATCTAGTTCTTCAAGATACTCAAAAATGTCAGGGCATGAATGCGATTTGAACACGGGAGATATAGAGCTCTCTTGATGATGAATTCTTGGAATCAAATTGGGATTTTTGTAGATGCGAGGAGGATCTGGATCTGGATTAGCTCTGGTATATGTTCTGGAAGCCAGCGTGCTATTAAGAAAAATCAAAAGGACACGACCAACTCACTCACCTTATCAAATTCTAAACTTTTCATCCGGAAGCTTAGAATTATCAAGAAGTAAGAGGAGTAATTTCATCCCCAGCAGACTTGCCACTATGTTAGCACCTAATTCTGCCTTAGGCTGAAGGAAGGCAAAATTCAAGGTAACCACAAACCACGCTCATTTTAGTGGCTAGCCCTACCAGAATAGGAGAGGGCTCTTTTTGTGTCACGCTCAGTGAATAAACAAATGATATGATCTGAGATGACTTGCAGTGAAATATTGATTTTAGGATAGTAAATAAATATGGATACAAGAGGAAAATTTTGATAAATTACTGAGTTTCTGGGATGTATGGGACCAACGAACAACAATTAGAAGAGAATATAACACAAAGGAACAAATTACTTCAGGAGGCAAGACAGGAGGAAAGTCTACCAATTAAATTTGAAATAACACAGAATGGAAATGTTGTTTAGGAGGGTGAAAAGGGCATAAACACATGAATCCTTTTCAAAAGAAGAAGAACACATAACGTGAAACTTTCCCACAAGCAGAGCATTAAACATGAATTCTACCTTATCTAACTTAGAAAATTTCACTGGAAATGAATATGAATGAACTGTGAAACATAATGAAATACATATGAAACATAAAGATAACACATTTGCTACACTCACAACCACATTAATCTCATGAAATAGAGTCACTGCCTTTCATTAATCCTCTGCCAAAATATACAAAGAAGAACTGAGTTACTCTCCCACAGTCTCCCAGAAATTACAACCAACCCTTTTGCAAATGGTTTTCATACAATAAATAGACTATTCCATGAGGAAAAATAACGAACAAGAGTTGGGGAGTTTTTCGAATCATCAAAAGGTGGAAGAGGAAAGCCAACCATTAGTTACAGGTGCAACGTTACAAAAATGAGAAATGGCTTAGGTGACTGCTTGCCTTCCTTTGCCACTTGGATAGAAGCAAACCTTTAGTGGAAATACTTTAAATTTTTCCTTAGGTTCCAAAATAAGTGTAGTGTAAATGAGCGGGCCCACTTGGAGAAAGTCACGAATCGAAATGTCGCGAAGCGGAAGTGATTTTCGCCTTTTTCTCTATATGCGCCGCGCCCAAATCTATATGCACCGTGCCAAGTTGGAGGCTATTTTGAGGTACCTTCTAGAGTCCACATTGTGCCCAAGTGTACTTGTTGGAAAGACCTACCAGTCTTCTTTCCAACCCAAGTGGAATTTCTAAATTTGGTACTCATTTGCCCCTCCAAAACTTCATTCTCCCAAGACTGCTTCCTGTGTGTCAAAATAGCGGTAGAGAGGTCATTTTTTTAGTGTTTTTGACCTCCTGGGGACTCAAAACTTGCCCAAACTTCTTGTCCATGCACCAGTAGTCATCATTTTGCATGATGAATCCAAAAATGGAAACCATTTGTTATTTGGATCTCCCGATCCTCAGCGTCGTGCCAGTGGCGCAACACACAGGGAGAAAATCCCTGCGTTGTGCCCAAAAATTTGTCATGTGACCAAAATTGTCCCAAATTTTTTAAAGTTCGGGCTGGAGATCCTCTATGAAGTTCTATGTTGGGTCACAAGGGCCTCAACCAATATTCAAAGCCGATCTTTCTCTTTTTGCCTCTTTTTCCTTTTTGTCGCATTGCTCAATTTTTCCTTCAAACTCCTTATCCAAGACTTTGAACTCATATTTCGTGCCCTGTAGTGATAAACCTTATGCCTCAATATGGTTTAGTCCTTGTCAGCCTTCTCTAGCAGTCTCTCAAGGTGGATGTTGATACGCTCGATCCAAGACTCTTTGTCATTTTTAATCTCTTGCTCCAACGGAGTGAGCTCAGTCCTCCTATGTTGGGCAGCTTGGCGATTCTCACGGATGTTTTGGAGCTCCATGATCTCATGCTGGTACTTGAGCTATTTGTTCCTCTACTCCAAATACCTGATAATCCACTTGGCCCTCTCCAGATTGAGTGACAAGTTTTGGATCTCCGTTTGCTACTCTTGGATGGTCCTCCTAAGCTTGGCACTCTCCACATTTGTATCATCATCATGAATGAGGATGAAGTCAGCCTCTTGTTCCCCTGATGGCCCCTCGTCATGGATGGGCCTCTCGCCCTTGTCCTGTACCTATGCTTCCGATGTCGAAAGCGATGCCCCTTCCACCTAGGGTGGAGATAACACTCGCTTTGCTGCTGCAAACAAATGCCTACTGCCTCTCTGATATGTGATGAACACTGGCATAGTAGTGGTCTCATGGCACTCATACTGATGAGAAGGGCCACCTATCTCATGTTCAACCTCTGATAATACTTGTGAAGTGCTGAAGAGGTCATGGGAGATGAAGTCATCCCAGGTAATGCCCTGCAAGCCCAGGTGATGAACCACCAAAATCTTAATAAGAGAAAAATGATAGACACTGTTAAGTTGCTACTGAGGGGTCTTGTGCTGCATGAAGGTGTTCATCCTCTCTATGTTCCTACAAATGAAATATGGGTTGTTCATCATCCATACCCTGGTAAAGTGCATGAGCAATCTGATGTGATAGGCATATAGATGAGAGAACCTCCCCTCACAGCTGAAATATTTCATGATCAATTTCATGAGTGGAGCATATTCATCTTTCAAATATCTGAATGGAAAGACTCTTTGGAGCTGCCTCAAGAAACTGGCCTTAATGTAAGGCTCATAATGCTGCCTATCAATCTTCTGTTTCTTGTGCCACTGTTCTCCGACATTTGGTATGCCAGTTGCTAATGGGACATTTTTAGGTATTAGTGGACCTCGACTAAGATAGAGTGATCTCCATGTAGGTGAAGAACAAAAAGACGGGCCAACTCATGATGAACTGGAACACTAGCCACCTTTTGACAAAAGTCAAAACATGACAGATGCTAGAAACATGACATAGCAAGAGGGCAGGCCTGCAATTCTGTGAGGGTGGTTGGCTCATCCCTAACATGTTTGCCACTTTTATGATGTCTCCAGGGAGCCTGTTCTTCCGAGGATGAATCACTTTGTGTTTCCATCTCATACTCCGATGAATGCTCAGATGCCATGACTGTTGTATGTGTACTGTGCTTAGACTGCCCTTTGATGATGGTGTGAAACTGTGTGTTGTTATGAACTCTACCACCAAGGGGAACAATATAAAGAGGGAGTGTTAGGAGGGGAATAATATGATGAGTTTAGGGGTTATGGGGAGAAATTTTGTTTAGGGACATGTAGGAGGGTTTGGAGGTTTTATAAGGTAGGGTTTTGGGGTTTTATAGTTGACAAATGAGTGGAGGGGATAGGGAGTAGGGGTTTAGTACTGTTTTAGGGTAGGGGAAATAGGGAAAAATGGGATAGGAGAGAAGGGAACAATGGAAAGAATGGGAAAAATGAGAGGTGAAAGAGGAGCCTTGGCATCAACACCACACTTTTGCAACCTTAGAGGAATGGCTTTAATGATTTCAAGTGGTAGGGTTTAGGCATTTTTTTATTGCAATTATAAATGGCCATACACCATCATCACATTCACAAAATTTTATGAAAAAGAAAGATGTAGACCCTACTTGTCAATTTGAAGGGTTTCCAAACGATTTGTGCCAAATTTGGAACAATTCCAGGTCTTTGTGGGTGTGCGCCGTGCAGCAAACCTAGTGCGTCACGCTCTGTATATGTGTCATGCTCGTGTTAAATTTACACTGTGGGGTAGCATTCTGTGTGTCGCGCTCTCTATGTGCGCTGCGCTCCTCTGTCTGTACGATGTGCCATTGAAAACGACTCCAAACTAACATAAACGCATGCTAGCTCTCTCACAAAATTTGCAATGCTTCTCTATAACCTTAATTTGCACAATGATTTTGTTTCCGTGTCAAAATTCTTTTATAAAGACTTTGAAGTCATGGGTTAAATTTTTTCTTTTTCAAAACCCACTTTGCTAATGTCTGGTTTTGGCACTTTTTCCCTGATTTAAAGCAACACTGAATTTCACTTTTGCCTTTCAATTCTTAGCTAGAATGATGAAATTTTTGGCACTGTTTTGCAGGGATTGTATGACAAGACATTTGGCCACAGAAACCATGACTGCGCCTAAAGAGATCAACTGGAGACTTTTTTTAAAATTATCAAAAATGACACACTATTTGACTTTTCTTCAAAAGTGAGTTTTGAAGAACAGTCGTAATCTGTCAACATGATGATAAAATTCTTTGAATCACAACTTTGTAAGGGCCTCCCTCTAGCTTGCATGGCTTTATTGGACATGGTTGAAGAGTAGATTGACTAATCCCTAGACCTAATGACTAAAAATGACTCTCGTCCATTAAAAAATCGAAAATTAACTATCATGGACTTTAGTGAACCTTGACAAAAAGACCTAAGCCAACAAGTGTCAGACATGAGGGGAAATGACTAACAAGACCTTTTCCATCAGATCATGGCATGCCCCTAGTGGAATGCAGCTGAGTGAATGGAGCGAGACACCTAGAAATGAAATGCATAAAGAGTTTTGATCTCTGATGGAGGACTAACAAGACCGACTCTAACACTGTGTATATTACATATTCAATGCTCTGTATAGATGATGTTATGTAGATGTTCGATATGCAGTGTTGTGTACATATTGTATTGTGTGCATGTTGGATATGCAGTGTTGTGTACATACCATATTGTGCGCATGTTGGATATGAAATTTTGTGCGCATATGGTGTTGTGTGCATGTTGGATATGTGTTTTTTTGTACATATGATGCTATGTAAAAGTTGTATATGAAGTCTTATGTAAATATGGTGTTTTTTGCATGTTGTAAATATGGTGTTATGTGCATGATTGTACATGTGGTGTTGTGTGTACATGGTGTTGTGTGCATGATTGTACATATGGTGTTTTGTGCACATCGTGTTGTGTACATGTTGTACATGTGGTGTTGTGTGCAGGTGGTGATGTGTGCATGTCGTGCATGTGGATTTGTGTACATGTGATGCTATGTAGATGTCGTGCAAGTGGTGTTGTGTACATGTGGTATTGTGTACAAATTATACAAGTGGTGTGGTGTACATATGGTGTTGTGTACACATGGTGCAGGTGGTGTCATGTACATATGATGCTATGCACATATTGTGTAGGTGGCACATTGTACAGGTGGTACTATGTATATGTTGTACATATGGTACTAGTGTAGATGTGGTATTGTGTGCATGTCATACATGTTATGTTGTGGGCATGCAGTACTATGTATGTGCATTATGTAGTTGTGGTATCGTGGGATTTGTATTTCTTGTGTTGCACTTTGTGTAGTAAATGTATTGTATTATGGTGTACACCGAATGTAGGAGTAGATATTGTGTTGTTTTGTACACTTGGTGTAGGTGTATGTGTTGTGATGTATATTATGTGTATGTGTATATATTTTGTGATGTCATATGTTGTGTGTGGATGTTTTTGTCATGATATAAATTGTGTATGTGTACATGATTGAAGAGAAGCAAAGGCATTGGGTGATTTCTGGGCATGGAAACCAATTTGGTGTGTGTACAAAAAGAACAAAGGTAGTAGTAAGGACTGATGAAGGATAGTCATTAGTATTTTATTTTAGTTTTATTATACATATAATCTATGATTCTTATTTATGATGGTTATATGTGATATGTGTTTATGGTTTATGATGATTTCATGTGATTCATGATTTTATTTATGATGGTTATGTTTTGAGGTAACCATATGTGATATGTGTATTCAGGATGATTTGATGAAACATTTAGTTTGACTTGTTGTGATAGGAAGTAAACATAAGTGCAAGTGTAACTTTTTTATGAACCACTAATGAGGTATGATTTGGATTTATTTCAATTCATTTTGAATCTAATGGAAGTTACGTGCTTGGTACAGTAATGCATGAACCTACCATGGTGGGTGGTTGAAATTGATAGAAAAACTAGTAGTGTCAGTGAACATAATTGGAACATGTAGCAATATGGTATGATGGTTTGAGGCAGAGATATGCCTTGGTTTCTGTACTTTCTGATGCGAGGAAACCTTTGCTAAGGGATGGACTGCTCGAGCTGGGGGTGCTAGTGAAACTTGGAAGGTGTGTGGCTACATGCAAGGGGGTGACCTGATTCCTTGAGGAACTGTGTAGCAGAGAAGGGAAGGAGAGGGTGGATTTTTTCTGGTCATTATCATTGCTAGATGGAATCAATTACACATTGGAAGTACACCCTAGAACAATGAGCTGGTAATTCTTTGCTGAGAGGACAAGTGGGACATGATTGTAACACTGGACATTGGATACAACTTTTACTTTGATAGTGGATTCTGGACCTCCTGGGAAGGAGGTGAATCTTAGTACTACTTTTGAGGGTGGAGGTGTGAGCCTCTAGATTCCCTTGTTGATTGATACGGGCATCATATCCTTTTATTGTCTAGTTGAGAAAATGTGTATATGTTTATATGTTTATATTATTGTAAATATTATATCGAGCTAGTTTATAAAGCTCCATAGGTAGTATGCTTATTTTCTAGTTGAAGCAGATGTGCATAAGTATATGTGGTTGTTATTTTAAATAACATAATGAGATGTGTTATAAATCTGCAGTAAACGGTATGATTGTCATGTTTCAGTGGTGGTTATTGTAAATACTACAAAGAGATCTGTTATAAAGCTCCATGGGTAGTATGGTTTCTTTCAGCAGCCTTATTTGTTATAGGTGTCATTCAACATTGAAGACGGTGTTCCCCCAAGGAGGAGGGTTCTATAACAATGGTGGTTAAAATCCATGTAAAATTTAATAAAGGAAAAAAATAAGATGAAGTTAATGGGACATGTATTCCATGCTAAATGGTGTGAAAAACATCTTAGTGGGTGTTCATTTTAGTCTTTATGGCTAAAGGGATTTGGAAAAGGAAATGAAAAAGGGTTTGGAAATGAAAAATGGAATTTTCGACACAATTATTTATGAAAATAATGGAAATTAGGAGAAAAGGAATGTGAAAGGTCACAACTTTCATGTGATGAGGAAAATTAAGGGAAATAATGGAAATTGAAGAAAATAGAGGCCCCATTGATAAAAACGTTTATGAGGATTAGTGGGAAGGCTTGGTTAGTGTAAGTTATTTGTCAGTTCAGTTTTGGAGATCTCATTCTATTCTCTCTCTCTCTCATACTCTTGGACTCTTAGAGTTTTCTTGGAGCACTCTTAGAGAGTGTGGAATACTTGGACGCTTTAATAAAGAAGCCAAAGGAAGAGTAGAAAAGTGCAAGAGGACATTGGGATCAACAAATACAGCGGGATTTGCTTGCAAGTACCGATTTTCATGTATGTTTTCCTCACTAGTTTTGGCATGCATGGGATATGCATGTGGTTTATTGGTCATGATATGTTATTGGCATGGAGGATTTCCTAGATTAATAGTGGATTTTATTATCATTTCCATATATTGGATAGCCATGGTGTTGTGAGTTCATTTTCCTTTTGTTTCCTAGTTGGTTCTCATGTTCCTTTAGCCATGGGTTTAGTCACCAGTTCCTCGAGCCTTGGTTGGACAAACAATCTGGAGCCCTGTAATAGATTGGGTTGAGTTACTAGTCCTGTAGCCTTAGTTGGAGAAATTCTCTAGAGTCCATTGGAAGCTGTGCGTTGAGCTATTAGTCCTAGAGCCTTTGTTGGAAAAAACACTTTGGTGCCCTAGATAGCTTGGGTAGAGACCAATGAGGTGATTGTTAGTGATATCTGACTATGAGGTAGAATAATTGATTGAGGGTTGAGGTTGTTTGGCCTCTATATGCCTTGGATGGTTTTGATTTATGTGTTTTAAGAGATCCCACATTCATTCTTAGAATATGGCATGATGGTGATTGGATGAAAGAAAGATTTGGTTCAATGTAGTCTATGGTATGGTGGTTCATCGAAGTCCCAAACTTGGTTGGCCTCTACATCATTAATATGAGGTTATTTATCCATGTAAATTCATGACTATTATAATGGTTTCTATGTGGATTATAATGTTGTTGTTTCCTTGGTATTTCTGTTGTTATTATGTTGGTTATGAACATGTATTATGACAATGGCTATGTATGGCTCTCGTCATCTTTTTAGTTAAAAATGAATGAACAATGTATCTATGGCCTAACATATGAAATTGCAGCTAGTGTGTTGAGGCATCAAAGCTTCTTACCGATTCTCAGATAAATATGAGACCGCCATGCTCAGTTTTGTTGTTAACACCTGTAACTTTCATGTTTGTGACATGTTTAACAAAATGCATGTCATGGATAGTAGGGGTCCATTATATTCCTTATTGATGTTTTTGAAAATGTATCTTTGTTCCACTATGAAATTTCATTTTTGAAGGTGTCATTGAGTTATGGGCCATGACCTTTGGTCTAGGCCTAAAAAGATGGCACCAGTCCTAGAGTCGTAGGCACAACACTGGGTAAACAAGTCCCTGGACTCTTTTTTTCCCTTGTTGTGGGAATTTCTGAAGCCTCCTAAACGCAGCCTGGTCCATATAAAGGGAGTGTCTAGGGGTTGGATCCACTAAAATTTCAATTGGTGTCAGGGGTTGGTTACCTGAATGGTTGGGATGTCTCCTGGGTGTTCTGTTGCTGATGTGGAAGGTCTATTTGATGTTTTCCATAGGTTCAACTTCCTTAACTAACACATAGAGAGTCGAATCATATCATAGTAACTTCTCATCAGATGTTTTCCAATGTTGGATCGTTACTTGGGTAGATGTTGGAGGAGAGTGTTACAATAATGTTGCCATCTATGAATTATATTATATATTTAAATGAAGAGGTATTTTTTTCCTTTTCATTTTCAAATCATTCAAAAATATCTTAAACATCTCATGTTTTCTCCTTGACTTTCTCAACCTTTTAGTTTTTCCCATTTGCTAATCACTGGCTTACTGTGGCTCAACAACCAAATTGACTTGGAGATATAACAATTTATTGTAGTTCTACCTCTAGAGTGGCTAGTTTGTTTCCCAAATTCTACAAAATAGATGGGTCTACAAATTCTCTACAAATGAAACACTTACTCAAACCTATCACAATCTAATTTTTCTTTTTAAATAGTACAATGCCCAAAATTAACTCACTTGGAAATTAGAGACATCAACAATAAATAACTGTAGTGAGACTCAACTAAACTACACTAACTAAAGCTGAAGTAGGACACTTGGAATGATGGTTTTGACACCTAGCATGTGGTTGGAATTAGATTCTCCAATATATAGATGTTCTCAACATTAGAAAATATACAACAATATAACATAGCTTAATATATCAATAGAATACAAAGGATGCAATACACCCTTAAAAAATTACCATATTACGCTCCTTGCTGCAAAATGCAAAGAACCATTGTCATCACCACTAACTTATTTTCCCTTCAAATATACTCATAAAAGTAATATCTTCGAAACAAAAATAGGGAAAATTACGATGGAAAATCGTTATTAGTAATGGTGGCCTTGAATGTACCAATATAATTTTGCAAATTTAGGATCATTCGAGGTTACATGCATCAATGCTGTAAAGGTAAATAACAAAATTAAAATCCTTCTCCCAAAAAAGTAGAAATAAATGCGATTTTTTATGAGAAGGAGAAGTTTTTAAAGAGTGTTTTTGCACAAAATCTCTAATGAGGGTGTACCCATGGGTTTATTTAAGAAATTTGTGGACATATATGTCTATAAATTCTATAAGGTGTAAGAACCCTTCTGGAAAAAATTCTCAAGATTTAATTTCTTAGAAATTCAATAATTACTCATTTGACTTAAGGTTTTCTATAAATGTTTGAAGTACTTGTAAGACCATATTACTGAATATAATTATAGTTTTGAACTTCCATAAATATAAATATAAATAAATAAATAATTTGATTATAATGTAGAGAAACAAATCCTTTAACAAAAAATACTAAATGTTAAAAATATAAATATAAACTTAACTAAAATTCTAGGTTGTTATAACTTTTTCTAAATGACTATGGGCGTTTTCCTTGTCAAGTATTTATCCCGGCAACTTCACCAGGATGATGTTTCATAAACTTTAATTTAAGATCTATTTTCTAATATAAAGAATCTTACTATTTGACCATCATATCGTGTGCTTACCTTACTCTTCTTCCCCTAGAAGCCATGAGTGGAAATGTCTTGAATGAAGAGAATACAATAAGTATGAAGAAGGATATGCAACTCCTCTACAATGTATGATATAAAGTATATCCATGTTAATGACATAATACTTGAGAGCAAAATCATATATATATCACCATGAAGATTCTATGGATTATGGCAATAGTCTAGTATTAGACTGAAAAATATAAGCTTTCAAGTTCAACCTATCTTCTTATATAGCTTTTCAGACCTATGCCACTTGTTATTATCGAGCAAAAATATTAATTGATTTATTATTAATTGCAAAATATTCATTGAGAATCACAACCACACCCTAGGTCACATACCTTGATTTAATCCAGGGTGCATATGCATATGTGGTTTTCCTTGTCATGCTTTACAAACCATTAGTATTATAACATACTATAATAAATTCCATAACATAAACATATATTGAATTTCAATATTATATGCCATCACTTATCATTGAAAGCTCATATCACATAAATTATTCTTAAACATTCCTATATAAATATAAACATACAACCCAATCCACTCACATTCCATAATAAGTCATCAAAACATATAGTAGAATCCACTCTTCTCATTCAACCATAATTATATCAATAAGTAATCCTACAAATACATGTGAAAATAAACGGTTAAAAGAGTTCAAATTAAAATTTTAGATAAAATCATTTAAAAGTGTATCTGTCAAATAATTAGGTCATTATAGTCACTATAATTTTCTCAAATAATAAAAACAAACCAGTTAAATACAATCGAAGTATAATATATCACTACAATTAACTACTTAATCACAAGTATATTAAATTGATTCCGTGATGGGGTCGAAGATTAGTCCATGGAAAATATATGAACAGTGGGGGCACAAGGTGCCCTAATCTCTTGTGCTACAAAAGTATTATACTTCAATAGACATGTCATTCTATGAATTATGTAAATCTACAGGACATTACCTGAGTAACTACAGGTCACTGTAATTGATGAAACAAAACACATTGACTTTTTACTAATTATAGTTAATGGAAGAGGATGAGATGTATATGAAGGCATGAGTAGATTGACCTGTTTTAATTGTGGATACGTCAATGACATTACATGGTATTATACAAAAAAGAGGATGAGATGTATATGAACGCATGAGGAGATTGACTTGTTTTAATTACGGATATGTCAATGACATTACATGGTCTTGTACAAAAAAGCATGTGCTCTTCACCTATTGTCACAATAAAGACCACAAGATAGAGGAAATTCTAAAGTTAATAAGAAATGGAAATAGATGGAGCTACTTATTGTGATAGGAGATATGTATATAGTAGATGGACGTGTTTCAAAAGTACATGTGGCAATAATTTTTGGAGAAAGGATTTGGTTGGATTTAGAATAAATAAGTGATGAGCCCCATAAATGGGTAATTATATGGGCTCATTTTGCATCATAAATTAGCTTAATCCACCATTCTCATTATTTTATTGCATGTTTTTTGTTATATTTATGCTAATAGAGTGAGTTGGGTTGGTCATTATGCCATGGAGTCTAATGTGTGTTTAATGTAGATTTTTGGTCAATTTTGGAGACAAAGTCAAAGATTTAATAGAAATTTGGCATAAAATATTAGAAGAAGACAAGGGAGGGGATTTATAGGAGGGTATCACCCTCATTTATGACTCCACACTTCAAATTCTCCATCATGCAGCTTGGAGCACAAGCAGCCACATCAATGCACCAAAGAGGCAGCCGAGCAAGTGGAGGATAACTTCTATTTATCTCAAGTTTTGGGAGCCAAGTCTCCCTGATTTTATGGAAGTTGTTGGTAGCTTCAGTTGTATAAGTAGAGAGGACTAGGGTCTAATTAGGTTGTTGTAATTTAGTCAAATTTTTGAATTTTTTTTGCACCTTTGCTCTACTCAACATCGAGCTTACTTTTGTTTACAATTTCATGTAATCTTATCATTATTTTGGTAATAAAGGTGAGATCTTGTTCGAGCTAGCACTGAGTTACCTCAGAGGGCTAAAGCTCTTGGGTTAGGGCCCAATCCAAGCAGCCAAGCTCCTCTTGTTTTGTATTCATATGCTTTGTTTCAGTTTATGAATTAGTTGCTCTTAGATAAATTTCTTTCTTCGTTAAAAATAGGTTGCTTTTGGTGATTTAGAAGGTTGTTTCCATTTAAGTTGTCTATAGCAGGTTGAATAGTGTCAGGAAAAAGATACAAAATGGCCATCAACAGAGCCTTGGCCTCCTTTCCTCCCCTTGGGACCATGAACTGAGGCCAAGACCCTCTTGCTGCCACACAAAACATAGATTTGGCTTTTCCATAGGATTCCTGGTGTTGCAGTTTGTTAGAAGGTTAATGCTTTTCTGTAGATCTATTTCACCATGCTCATTTTTTCCTTTACAATAATTTCCTTCCATGCTTTATTTCCATGTAGCATTTTTCAGTATTTACTTTCCTAGATTAGAATTTAGACTAGCAGGATGCAAAGTTCTATTTTTTTTATGTAACTAGTTTCCTTGGTTTCTTAATCTCATGATGTGAGTTTCATTTCTCTTTCAGCAATCCTCTTCTCACAACAAGTCAACCAATCATCCATCACCATTTCTCTTTGATCTATGTTCCACAAGTCACCCAAAGTCCCTCACAAATCTGCCTTAGTTTTTTGCACTTTTCTCATAAACTTTCCTCTCTTTCCTGATCCTTCTTGATGAACCCTATACACCTTAACACATCACCCTAGCCTTTATCTACCCTTTCCACCTACTAACCCACCTTCGAGACCTCCAAAACTGCTCTCGGTATCCTCCTGTAGACCTCCTATAGATCCCCTGCAGTCTGCTGTAGATTTTCCTGTAGGTGTCCCTTTTGAAGTCCGACTACAGGAAAAGCCTCCAGAAGGCTACCTGGGGCCTCCTAGGACCCATCCACACCTCCCTACACCTCTGAAAACTCCAAAGTCACCCTCCATCACCACCTAATCGCTGCCACATTCACAAGTAAATAAATTACATGCATGACAATTTCACCTAAAAACACCTAAAAATCCAAAAGATGTTTTTTTCTCATTTCCTTCTAGAAATAGCTTGAGTAGATGTTGTTTACTTCCTAGATTAAGTAATGTCATTCATTTCATGGTTTTTATCTCTCTTTCTA
This sequence comes from Pinus taeda, assembly GCA_000404065.3. Classification (NCBI taxonomy): domain Eukaryota; kingdom Viridiplantae; phylum Streptophyta; class Pinopsida; order Pinales; family Pinaceae; genus Pinus; species Pinus taeda. The sequence continues at coordinate 211,508 of APFE030670525.1, read as the reverse complement.
CAAAACTAGGAATAGTTGGTTAATTAGGGTTTTCTAGGTTTACCTTACATTTCAGTCTTCTTCTCCTTTCTGCAAGTATAGTAGCCTCTATAGAGTAAGCTTTTCTTTCTTTCATCACATATAGAGCTTCTTATAGAATCCATAGAAGTTGGCTTAAGCTCCTAGTGATCTTGTGCTAGCTGGCCAAGTGACAGCTTGCAGTAAGAACTAGTACTTGTGCATACAACACAGTCTCTTCCAACTTTTTTACGAACTACTAGGTTGCTAAAAGTAAAGTAGGAAGCCCAAGAGTTGCAACATTATTGCTGAAATATTGGTGCTCACCACTTTTTGGTGCCTTTGCCAGGGAAGCGTCAGACTATTTTGTGATTACTTCTTTTCTTCTATTTTCTACTACAACATTCTGCTAAGTAGTTTATTTCAACAAAAGTAGAGTAGTTGTTCCTTTTAGTTTCTGCACTTCCTTTTCAATTTCTACAATTTCCATTTCAACATAAGTAGATTAGTCATTTCCCTGCTTTCATTTCAATTCTGCAATTTCAATTTCAGCAAAAGTAGATTAGTCATTTCCTTGCTTTCCTTTTTAGTTCTGCAATTTCATTTCGGCATGTTCATTTCAGTTAGTTGCAATTTGCTTGTTCAATCAATTTCATTTTTGCAGGTACAAGTAGAAAAAAACAAAAATCAACCAAATTATTTATTTTCATGTCTCGTAGGAACATAGATAATTCAGGAAAATGCTTACCCAACACCCCCACCACATCACATAGCCACCCTTCTCTCTTTTTTGGTGGCAGTGATCAAGAAGAACCTTTAGGTGAACAACCAAAGATATTTGAAGAACCTATAGGGGAAAGGAGGAAGAGCACATCCATCCTAAGACAATGGATAAAAGCAGAAATGCTAGGGGGAATGGAGAAAGAGTAGAGGTTACCTTTCCCATCCAAGAGACCAATGGGGACACTAAAATGAACATAAGCCCCTCAGCCCTACCTCACTTCCATGGATTGACTATAGAATATACTAACACCTTTCTGTTTGAGTTTTTTGTTATCTGTCGAACCTATGACTATGCAAAAGATGAGCAAAAGTTGAAACTATTTCCTTCTACTCTCAAGGATGCAGTATTGCTCTGGTTCATGGGGTTACTTGGCAATAGCATCACAACTTAGGCTCAGATGCAACATGCCTTTGATATAAAATATCGAGACTACTATAGGTCAAAAGACATCAAGGAAGAAATCTTCTGAATGACCATGGGAAGTGATGAATCTTTAGTAGATTATGAAGAGAGGTTCCAGCACAGTTATAAAAGGGCTAGATGCACACTTGACCCCGAATCTCTAAAGTTGGTCTTGCTGAAGGGAATTCTAAAAGACCTTCTAGACACCCTCCATCTACTTGCTAGAGGAGACATCTACCAACTACCTTATGAAGACATAAAGATTGTTTTTAGAAACCATTCTAGGGCATCTAGAAAAAAAGGTAGGGGGACTCAACCCATAGCTAGTATCTCCTCATCTAGTTCATCCCTCAAAGGTGAACTTGGAAACATGCTGGAAGACTTCAAGAGTGAGATGTTGCAGACTCTTTCCATGCAAACAGATACCTTGCATATCGAAAGGAAACAAGAGGAAGCAGAGAGGGCTTTGGCCATTTTCTATCGTAGGTGCACCAGAGGGCATCCAAGGAATGAATGTCCATTGAACTCTATAGAGGGTTTTTCAGTCTATGAAGAATATCATTCTACAAATAAGTGCCTTTCCTTGCCCGTACTTAAAGCTGTACACCAGGGGGCCGAAGGAGCCACTGAACCACTCTATTTCATGAACCAAAGGAGACCACATGGACCTAGACCATACTAGTAGGGGATGTAAGGGACGTCTCATTCATACTACAACCCCAACGAAGCCACTTCCATAGCTTCTTGGGATCCTCCTGCTCATCCTTCCTGGTCCACACCTCCTCCTTGATCCTATCGATCTTAATATCATGCCCATCTAACTGCTCATATATTTTAATCATATGATCAGCAACAACCTCAATGGAATGCATCTCATCAGGGGTGGAGGCCCTAGTACAACTCTCCTCCTGCTCTTTTGCCTCCACCACCTACTCAACCATAACCATTACCTCCTGCTCCACCAAGGCAACCCTAAATGCCTGCCTAATTGAACCCGAACCTAAACAACAGACAAGCCCAGCAAGTCTATAGTGGGGAACCCTCATGCCTAACTTATACTATGGAGATTTAGGAGATTAACCTATAATTTGGGAAGGCTCTCCCAGATAGCTAGATTCCTCCTCAGAAGGTTGAGGAATATAAAGTGGAAAGTGAACCGAAAGCAATTCCACCCTTCCCTGAGAGATTATCTAGGACAACACAACCCATCGCAGAAGAAACTGAACCTCTGGGAGAATTGAAACAGCTATGTGTAAGGATACCACTTCTCCAAGCCATAAATTATGTGCCTATATACAATAATATGATCAAAGAGAAGTGCTTTAGGCATCCAGGCAGGTACAAGAAAGATGCTCCAACCATTAACGTCATAGGACAACTGTCCGACCTGATGTTGGGGCAGGTAATTTGTCTGAAATATCTAGACCGTGGAAGCCGAGTAGTTGATGTCCACATCAATGGCACCATGATCCCACATACCATGATTGATGTGGGAGCTGCCATTAATGTGATGACAAAGGAAACCATGCTCAAACTCAACCTCCAGGACTCCTTGAGGAATACCACGACAGTACTGCAACTAACAGACCACTCCACTATGACCCCTGAAGGGATTATGGAGGATGTGAAGGTCTCCATTCATTCTGAGGAGTACCCTACTAATTTCTTAGTTTTCTAGCTAAAGGAAAATTTCCTGGGTATCCTCTCATCCTGGGAAGACCCTGGTTGGCCACTGTCGATGCTTACATCAATTGTCGGGCTGGGAAAATTACCTTCAAGAATGGGCATATGTCCAGGTAGCTAATCCTATACCCTCCTGCCAAACCCTTGCTAAAACATTATCTACCTCTCTAGTTGGAGGAGGAGGATGAGGATGAAGTCTATTCTACACCACTGTGTGCAGTAAAAACCATCATGGGGGGAAAACCCCAAAATGAGGATGATATCATTGAAAATTTAATTCAGAATCCATCACCCAGTCTTTTGCCATTTGAAGATCTAGTGAAAGAAACCCAAGACAATCCCTTAACTGATCTCTATGTGGCTGACCTGAGCTCTCTTTGTATTAAGAATATAGAGTTCAGCCGACAAAGAACCTTGAAAATCAACTCATCCCTATACACTTCCCAGGAGAAGGAACTGTGTATCTTATTGAGAAAACATTTAGATGCCTTTGCTTGGAGTTATAAGGAGATGAATGGAGTGCACCCTTTAGTATGTACTCATCATATATACATTAAGGAAGATTGAGAACTAGTCAGGAAGCCTCAAAGGAGGATGAATCCAACCCCTAAAGACATTGGTAAGGAAGAATTGCAAAAATTACTTGATGCAGGATTCATCTACCCCATCTATGACATTGAATGGGTCTCTCCTTTGGTGCTAGTGCCAAACAGAAATGGTAAGTGGAAAATCTGTCTTGATTAGTAGGAACTGAACAAGACCACTAAAAAGGACCATTTTCCTTTGCCTTTCATAGATCAAGTGTTAGATGGCTTGGCGGGGAAAAGGTTTTTCTCCTTCCTAGAAGGGTTTAGCAGGTACAATTAGATTCAAATCAACCTAAAAGACCAAGATAATACCACTTTCACTTGTCCTTGCGGTACCTTTGCATATCGCGTCCTTCCTTTTGGTTTGTGCAATGCTCCAACCACTTTCCAGAGAACAGTATTCAGTATATTTTCTGAACTGGTTCATGATGCAGTGGAAATATATATGGATGATTTTACTCCATATGGTTCTAACTTTCAAGAAGATTTATCTAGCCTAGGAAAATTTTTGGACATGTGTATTGAAATGAACCTATCCTTCAGTCTGGAAAAATGTGAATTTTTTATTACTCAAGGGACTGTGGTACATCATGCAATATCTCAACAAGGATTGGAGGTGGACCCCAACAAAGTTGTCATCATCCAAAGGGTCCACCTCCTCAAAAGGTGAGGGATGTATAAATTTTCCTAGGCTTAGCTGGATATTACAGAACGTTCATTAAAAATTTCAGTATGTTAGCCTCTCTGTTGTTTGGTCTTTTGGGAAAAGATGTCAAGTTAATATAGACTGAAAATTGTCAAGAAGCCCAAGATACCTTGAAAAGAAAACTTGTGAGTACCCTAATTTTGAGAGGCCCAAACTAGGCCCTACCTTTCCACATTCACACAAATGCCTCGAACAAAGCAATAGTAGCAGCCTTAGGATAAATTGATGAAAAGTTACCTTATGCCATATACTTTATAAGTAAAAATTTGTCAAAGGCAGAATTAAACTACATGGTAACTGAGAAGGAACTCCTAGTTGCAGTGCATTCCTTGAATAAATTCAGACATTACATCATAGGCCATCAAACCTTTATACACACTGATCATGCTACAATTAGGTATTTCATGTATAAACTAGATGTAAATGCTCGCTTTATTAGATGGTGGCTTTTACTGTAGCAGTTTTATTTAACCATGTTGGTAAGCTTGGTAAAGAAAATGTTGTTGCTGATTTTTTGTCTAGAGTAAATTTGTCTGCAGGTAAAGAAGGAATGGTGAATGATCAAATGCTAGATGAAAACCTATTTTCTATCTCAGTACTCTCTCCATGGTTTGCTGATATAGCAAATTACTTGGTTCAACACAGTTCCCACCACACCTATCCTCAAAAGAGAAGAGCAAGATCGTGAGGAAAAGTTCCCCTTTCACTTGGATTGGGGGAAATTTCTTCAAACTTTGCCCAGATCAAATCTTGAGAACATGTCTTAGGGAGGAGGAAGTTTTTGACATTCTCATGACCTGTCATGATAGGCCTTGTGGAGGTCATTTTGCAGCAAAGAGGCCTGCCTTCAAAATATTGCAGGTAGGCTACTATTGGCCCACTCTTCATCAAGATGTGAAGAGATATGCCAGCCAATGTGATCGGTGCCAAAGGATGGGGAAACCCACTCCAAAGGATGAGATACCCATGCAACCTCAAGTGACCTTTGAGCCATTTGAGAAGTGGGGCATGGACTTTGTGTGTCCCATCAACCCTCCTTCAAAACAAAGGCATTACATCATTGTGTGCACTAATTATCTAACAAAATGGGTAGAGACAAAAGAAATAAATGTAGCAATAGAGGAGAAAGTAGCTAAGTTTTAAGAGAAAACATATTCTATAAGCTCAGGTATCCAAGAGAACTAGTCACAGATCAAGGCAGTTACTTCACTTCCAATTTGATTGAAGATGGTAAGAGAAAGAAGCTAAGCTTTTTCTAAGAAACTGGTTTCATAAAATCAAGCACACAACTTCCACCCCTTACCACCCACAAGGAAATGGGTAGGTGGAAGTCACTAACAGAGCTTTGGAAGGAATTCTGACCAAGGTAGTGAGCGGCAGAAGAAAAGATTGGGCAGATAGACTAGTTGAAGCCACCTCGGCCTATAACACAACATGGAAGACCACCATAGGGTTCACACCCTATGAACTCGTCTATGTGAAGAAGCCTTTGTTTTCAATAGAATTTGAATACAATGCACTAAGGATGGTAGCTCAACTGGACCTAGACCTCAGCCATGCACATAGGGAAAGACTACTCCATCTCAATGGATTGGATGAACAAAGATTGCAGGCCCTTCTCCACATAGAGGTAGTTCAGCTTCAAAGGAAAATATGGGATGACAAAAATATCAAAGAGAAGCAATTCCAATAGGGAGAGTGGACACTGCTCTATGACTCAAGGTATAAAGACTTCAAAGGCAAGCTGAGGACAAGATGGCTAGGACTCTACATTGTGGAAAAATGCAACAACAATGGTTCAGTTCTGATCAGAACCATTGATGAGGAAGCCATCCCCATGCTTGTCAATGGACATAGGTTGAAAATTTATAAGAAGCCCCTCTCTAAGGGAGAGTTCATTGAAGATATGAATAAGACATTGTTGGTAGTGGAGCAGGTCTTAGCCTCCACTCCACCTACTCACTAAAGAAGCAGAAAAAAGGAAAAATAATGACTCAAGTGAAAACCTCCATGAGGCGCTTGAGTCCCATCGTTGCGTTGAAAACCTCTTTTGGAGCAGCCCGGTGATGACAAAAACAAAAAAAAGAGAGAGAAAGAATAAGATCCCTGGGTGAAAACCTCCCTTGGAGGTTCCCAGAGCAAAAAATTGGGGTTAAAACCTCCTTGAGGCGCCCTAGTTGTCTTTCAAAAAAAAGGAAAAAAAGAGAAGAAAAAACAGAAAGAAGGAAAAAGAAATTGACCTTTAATATACATTGCATGTTACAGGTGGACCACAGGAGCAAGATAAGATGCCACTGATCTTATTTCACATCCCCCACACTCTTCTCCATCATTTTTGACCTACATTCCACCTCTTTATGTTTTTTCCGAAGACTATGTATCCTACAGGAGGCCCTGTGTGTTCTACAAGAGGCTCCTATAGAAATCACAAAGAGCCAGAAATGGTCTCAAAAAGTAGTTTGAGGGGATGAGATATTTCATGAGGAGGATGTAGGCCTTCCTACAGCTATCCGCCCTCCTGGCCATCCATCCCACACCTACATCACTTCATTATCATCGATTTCTTTCCTTCCTGTCAAAAAACACAGAAACTAGTTTTTTAGAAAAAACAAAAAATAGAGGGAACAACACCACCAAATCTCACCTGTAGCTTACCAAGTACCTCTTTGTCTTCACCAACATCTCCAGTATCATCCTCACAGCTCCCAGCACAAAAATCAACAAAACATTTTAAAGGGAGAAGCAGCTACAGGAGTTCCTGTAGGAATTCTTGTAGTAGTTGATCCCATTAAAATCAAGCCACATCAGCAAACTAGTTGTAGCCATAGGATTGAATGGGACACTTGAAGCCACATCCAGCTAAAGGATACTTTCACAAAGCACAAAAGCCACACATCAGGGAGCATAAGTCATATAGCAGAGGAGATACAGGCATGCAACAACTCAAATACGGGCATGCAGTAGCAAAGGAACCAAAATGCACCACAACATGAACATTCGACTTGCAGGTAAGTGTCTAACCCTCTCCTTTGTTGCATCTGTGTAATTAAAAAATATACATAAGAGAATGAGATGGTTAGGGTTGAACAAGAAAAGGTGGCCAGTTAACTAGCCACCCTCATCCAGTTGACTGCACTCATCCGGAGATGCCACCACACATCTGCATAGTCAACTCACAGAAAAATCCAAAGGATAGGTAGTGGAGCGTATACAAACTCTGATGCAATGATGGGAATTGATTGCGGGGAAGAGTGATGAGTAGTCATGATAACAAGGTAGTGGGGACCAATGGTCCAAATATGGAAATGTACCTTTTTGCCATCTCCCCCGATCACCGAAAATATCTCAAAGAAGACATAAGTACTCCTCCTTGAAACTCGTTCACCACATTTTCTTCCATTTCATCCTCGTCCACTTAGCTGCAGCAAGATCTATACCACCTCCATAGTAACAAGTTCTACGGGAGCACCTACAACTATTTCTACAAGAGGGGTAGTAAATAGTTTTTAAGCAGAAAACACATAATTTTCTCTTGATTTATGGCTTGAGGAGATAGGTTATGTGCATACCCAGTTTTATTATTAATATGTGCAAGGAATGATACAATTTTAAGGAGGAATTAAGCTTGTAGGAGAAGAGGAATTCCATAAAAAAATTATGGCTATTTTCTTAAAAAAAAAAAACATAATTTTTCTTTGTTTTCCTATTCCTTCAAAATTCTTGTCTCCATCTCTATTTTGGGTGTTCAAAGGGGGTATAAGAAATATGACAAGGGGATTGATGAGTAAGGAGCCCAAAAATTCAGCTAGGATCCATGAGCATCTTGAAGTAGTAGCCACTTTTACCAAAGCAAATTGGATGCCATTCTTTGAAACATTTTGAGGGTTTGATGAGGAAGTGGCTTAGGCGTTTTCCATTTCTTTAGTCCCTCACTCAAGGACCCATGCCACTATTACTTTGAGGGGTCTCTCCATGGAAATCACCCTAGAATTTATAGTAGGGTTACCAGCCTTCCCCTTGGATTACCTTGGAGAAAATATGAAAAGCCAATTGGGAAATCTGCCAAGAAAAACTTCTTCCAACCAAATGAACATCTTGTAGAAGACAAAAATGGCATTAGAAGAAGAAGCATACCTTACCCTTGGGATGAGGTTAGTTACCAAATTATCAAGTATATTTCCTGTGAAGGAAGGTACAACATAGTTTAATGCTACCATTTCAAACTCCTCCATGACCTGAGATATGGTATGGACACTCCAACACCCCAGAAACTCAGTATTCCCTATTTTCTCCTGCAGTTCCTTATAGAATCCAATATTAAGTTGAAGGCAAGAGGTCCAGATCAATTGGATCGCCATGGGTTGATTAAACTATTAGTGAAAGAAGGTCTCCACACCTTCACAATCCCCATAACATGGGAAAATTTCAGAAACATGACAAAAGAAGATGATATAAAGGCCCTCACATATGATCACAGTCCTTCAGATAGTGAGGGGGAAGAGAAACAAGGGGAAGAAGGGGAGGAAACTAAGGAACAAACAGAGGAGGAAGACACCAAAATAGAGAAGGAGGAAACTATACCAGGGAAGGAAGAAACCAAAGTAGAACGAAAGGAAATAAAACCAGCAGAGAAAAAGAAGACAAAAGGGGAGGAAAAAGAGGTAGAAAAGATAGAAGTGTCTCCTGAGACCCTAGAAAGAGGGGTAGAAGCCACCCTCACTGGCCTCAAAACTCCAATGAAGCTAAAATAAAAGAGGAAGAGGCGAACATCAATGTATTCAGTGCTCGGAAAATCACAAGGATAAAAGCAGGAAAACCATAACCATCTTCAATAGTGCCTATTGTAATTGAAGATTCACCCACTGTCAAAGGGGAAGAATCTCCCTCTAAAACCCCCAACACATATGAAGGAGGAAGTCCCAGATCTTCCACCTGGAAGGAAAGAGTGCAATTACAGGACTCAAAAATAGCTCTATAGTAGGCACAGACTATTCTACAGGAGACCCTAACTAAGCTATAGGATACCGAAAAACTTGAGAAAGGGGTAGAAGAATAGCCAAAGAGGAAGGAAGAAACAACAAACTCAAGAACCTAACCCCCAACCTAGCTTGGGGTCTTACTACAATCTTCTTGAGGGGGGGAAATCATTCCACAGAAATTTGTAGTCCCACTTTTCTTTGAGTTGGAAAAAGAAAGAATAAGGAGCCATAGATGGATGAAAATCCCCAAATCCAACGGGGTAGAGGATATCAGCCACATGGAGAACAAGCTTAGATAAATGGGCAGGGAGTTAAGTGATGTAAGACATAAAGAGGCAATCACAAGAACTCACTTGGAAATAGAAAATGAGTTGGTAAGAAGACAACTACAAGAAAAGGAGACACAATTGGCATGCATGGCCAGCTGGTATATGGAGGCACTACAGTGCAAAACACCAACAAAATCATATGGAGTATACCTCAAAGACCAATGGCTGCAGTTTTAGATCAAGACTTTGGCACAGAGAGGCACAATGCCTTTCCAAGATTATAAATAGTCTACGAACCTATGTGCCCAAAGTTCAGCAAAAGACAAGCCAAAGATAGCAGAGTTCTATTTGCATAACATGGCCCTCACCGATATGAACCTTTGGGACCCCAATGCTAGGCTAGGGTACTTGCAACTAATGGCCATAGCATCATGGGTGAAGCATGAGGAGAAAAGGGCAATAGAAATTAAAAAGTTTATGGCAAAAGAGAAAAATGAACCCTTAATGATCATATCTGATCCATTAGACCCCATGGCTCTCATGAGCACACACGAGTTGCTTGCAAATAATCTTCAAAGGGCCCCTAAGTATAACAATGATCAGGCTCAGGCCATTGCACATTTTGATGACATGGAAAGATTACTTTGGGAAGACTGTATTCATGCTTGTATGAGGAGGTGGAACACTCTCCCACACAGTTTGCAAATCAGGGAGTATCACTCCCCAACAAGGATGAAAGAAGCATTAAGGAGAGTACCACTGTACAAGTGCTCTATGCAGAGCTTGAAATCCAATTGGATTGGCCTCAAATTGAGTCCCCCACTACTGCTAGACCTGCTGGAAGGTAGAAAATGGGAAGAAGAACAAAAACAGTGGGAGAATGTGGACAAAAAGGCAGGATTCCATGAAAAAGAAGAGGACCTCACATCAGAAGCATGGGATGTTAGGGACACCATCAAAGATAAGGAGATGCACTAGTTGCTTAGAGGATGAGCAACACATTCAGTAGGGGGGTGATGATGAGCCCTACAAATGGGTAATTATATGGGCTTATTTTTCCTCCTAACTTAGCTTAATCCACCATTATCATTAGTTTATTACATGTTTTTTATTATTTTTATGCTAATAGAGTGAGTTGGGTTGGCCATTATGCCATGGAGTCTAACATGTGTTTAATGTAGATTTTTGGTCAATTTTGGAGACAAAGTCAAAGATTTAATGGACATTTGGCAGCAAATATTCAAAGAAGACAAGGGAGAGGATTTATAGGATGGTATGCCCCTCATTTATGACTCCCCACTTTGAATTCTCCATCATGCAACTCTAAGCACAATCATCCACATCAATGCACCAAAGAGGCAGCCGAGCAAGTGAAGGATACCTTTTGTTTATCTCACGTTTTGGGAGCCAAGCCTCCCTGAATTTCAGGAAGTTGTTGGGGGCTTTAGTTGTAAAGTAGAGAGGTCTAGGGCCTCATTAGGTTGTTGGAAGTTAGTTAATCTTTTGAATTTTTGTTGCATCTTTTCTCTGCTCAACTTCGAACTTACTTTTGTTGACAGTTTCATGTAATCCTATTATTATTTTGGTAATGAAGATGAGATCTTGTTTGAGCTAGCACTGAGTTACCCCAGAGGGCTGAAGCTCTTAATTTAGGGCTCAATCCAAGTAGCCAAACTCCTCTTGTTTTGTATTCATATGCTTTGTTTCAATTTATGAAATAGTTGATGTTAGATAAATTTCTTTCTTGCTTAAGAATAGGTTGCTTTTGGTGATTTAAAAGGTTGTTTCCATTAAAGTTTTCTATAGCAGGTTGAAAAGTGATAGAAAAAAGATACAAAAAGGCCATCAACAGAGCCTTGGCTTTCTTTCCTCCCCTTTGGACCATGAACTGAGGCCAACACACTCTTGCCGCCACAAAAAACACAGATTTTCCTTTTCCATAGAATTTCTAGTGAAGTTTGTTAGAAGGTTAATGCTTTGCTATAGATCTATTCCACCATGCTAATTTCTACCTTTGCAATAAATTTCCTTCTATGCTTTCTTTCCATGTAGCATTTTTCAGCATTTACTTTCCTAGATCAGAATTTAGACTAGCTGGATGCAAAGTTCTATTTTTCTTTATGTAGCTAGTTTTCTTGCTTGCTTAATCTCATGATGTGAGTCTCAGTTCTCTTGCAGCAATCCTCTTCTCACAATAAGTCAGCCAATCATGCATCACCATTTCTCTTTGATCTATGTTCCACAGGTCACCCAAAGTCCCTCACAAATCTTCCTTAGTTTTCTACACTTCTCTCATAAACTTTCCTCTCTTTCCTTGAAGAATTCCAACCATCTTTCTCTTTCCTGATCCTTCTTGATAAACCCTAGACACCTTAACACATCACCCTAGCATTCATATACCCTTTCCACCCGCTTTCCCACCTTCATAACCTCCAAAAATGCTCTTGGCATCTTCCTGTAGACCTCCTCTAGGTCCACTGCGGCCTCTTGTAGATTTTTCTGTAGGTGTCTTTTTTGAAGTTCGATTGTAGGAAAAGGTTGCATAAGGCCACCTCAGGCCTCCTAGGACCCATCCACACCTCCTTACACCTCTACAAACTCCAAAGTCACCGTCCATCACCACCTAATTGCTTCCACATTCACAAACAAATCAATTACATGCAAGACAATTTCACCAAAAAACACATAAAAATCCAAAAAGATGTTTTCTTCTCATTTCCTTCTAGAAATAGCTTGATTATATGTTGTTTACTTCATAGATTAAGTAATGGAATTCATTTCATGGTTTTCATCTGTCTTTCTATAAAAGTAGGAATAGTTGGTTAATTAGGGTTTGCTAGGTTTACCTTACATTTCAGTCTTCTTCTCCTTTTTGCAAGTAGAGTAGCCTTTGTAGAGTAAGATTTCCTTTATTTCATCACATATAAAGCTTCTTTAGGAATCCATAGAAGTTGGCTTGAGCTCCTAGTGATCTTGCACCAGCTGACCAAGTGACGACTGCAGTAAGAACTAGTACTTGTGCATACAGCATCGTCGCTTCCAAGTTTGTTGTGAAGTACCGGATCGATAAAAGTAATGTAGGAAGCCCACGAGTTGTAGCATTATTGCTAAAATACTGGTGCTCACCAATAAGGACAGAGAAGACTAGGAATGACTTCCTAAATGATGTTTTGTATATGTAGGAAAAAATATGTATGCAACACAATGGAGACATTTTAGTATGTATTTGAATATGAAAAATTTTTGTAGACCAATAAGAGCATATAATATGGCTTTTCTAGCTAGATGAGTTCCTTTATAGAATGTTTTATTAATTTATTAAGTGATGTAAATTTCTCTAAGAGAATAATAGATATTTTATTGAGATGGATGCTAGTGTTGAAAGATGATAATATTATTTCAACTTCTCTTCGAAAATTAAAATAAGTAAAAAGAAGAGAACATGAATATAAAACGAGTTCAATACGATTATGGATATAGGATATTTTGGAATGAAGGATGTCATGTTAGATATTGTATATAATGTGAACACTATTCGAAGGAAATAATGGAAGCTAATGGGAAACATATAAATCATTTGGTCACCAAATTTGTTGAGATTAGCCAATCAATACAATATTTTTCATAGTGGAAGAGTTTTGATGTGGTGGTAGATATAGAAAAGGTGAATACTATGTTTTATTTTTAGGTAATAAATATTATGGATGAAGCATGACCCTTACCAAAACTTGTTGGGTATAGATTGGCAATTTGATAGTGGCCTTACTTTTAATCTTATACATGTCAATATGTCCCCTAATAAGCGTATATTATGGTGGTTACTCCTTTATAACCCACGAAGGAACAAATATAAGTGTAAAATATGAATGGCATTGTGTAAAGTTCAATTTTGGAAAATATTTATAATATCACTCCTTGCAAGAAGACTACATCAAGCCAGCTACATATCACAAATGAGTTGATGAAAATATGCTCATATAACATAGATATAGAAGATCTTTTGGGTAGGTCGTGAGATGTTTTCTAGGAGATTCATATACATAAAAAAATACTGTGCATTTGATAGGGACACTCTTGTGTGGACCCTTAATATTCGATGGAACAAGGTTAGTCGCAATATTTTTAGTTCTGATGGAGAAGCACGCAGTATAGGAGCAATGACTTTTTACAATGTATACAATCATGAAATAAGTCCATATATACTGGTCAAAGATGCATAAAAGAGGTTTTTGAACATGGGTGTGGGTGGTAAAATGTATTCTATTAAAATTTCATCCACAATAAAATTGGAGATTGTAAATAGGGATAAAAAAAATTAGAATATCTTAGGGATAACAAATAGTTTTTATAGATGTCATGGATTGAGAATAAATTCCTAGCAATGAGTGAACTAAACATTTCATTTAGATTCTATATATTTCTTTTAATAGATGATATGTGAAAGAGGAAACAAGGAGATGAGAAAAAGTATTGGAAGCAATGCAAAAACAAAGTACTACAATAATTACGTTCACTTTAGAATACCACATATTATATATATTTATTTACGAAATTAAACATTTCATCTCCATTGATAAGTTAGGGCATATAAATAAAGAAAAAAATCTGGTTTGTGTAAATAATTTGATGCTTAAAAAATTTAAAGAGCTACGTACTACTACAAGATAGAGGGAGAGGATCCAATAAAAGTAGATGGATTAAGGAACATAGAGTTTAAGGATTTAGTTGAAGAAATAGATATCCTAGTAGTGACCATTTTATTTTATATAGAATTTGAAGACAAAAAATGGGAAAATTAGGATAGACTTAGAACAAAAATGCAAATTATTAGTGATTATCAAGATTAGGATACTCTTTCCTGTGCTATTGAGTTACTCAAACAACATGAATGCTTTTTTATCAAATAATATTAAGGACATGAAGGGATTAACATATCCCTAAGATAAATTAAATTGTAATTGAATCCTAATGCCAATTCTATAGAAAAAATATCCATATCTTATGAATCCAAATACAAGAAGTAAAATAGGATTTGGATAGAATGTTGAGTAAGGCTATACTTTTTCTATTATAGGGGATATAATGGATAAACACCATGATAATAAAAAACAATAATGTAAGAGACATTGATATCTATGGTTACCTTAGATATTTTAAAATAGCATGCAGACATGATCCCTCTCCTATGCTATTTATAGATTAGGTTCTAGAGAATGTGAAAAGAGGAAACTTACACATTCACTATTGTGATTTCAAGATACCACAAAGTTAGAATTGGACATTGGGATAAAATAAGAAAAACATTTTCCCTTCAGTGGGTGTCATTTCTTACAATGTCATACCTAAGGAATTCGTGAATACATTCTTAGAATTTAATATATATGAATCGATGATTTTTCTCACTAAAGAACCACATACATGTGTCAAATGTTAGATGTAAATCGGAAAGCTTCATTGAATTTGAATAAGTGTATTATTTACACTCTCTTTTGAGTTTTTTAGGACATGTTGTTTGGAAGGAAGGATATATATATCTGTTTGTAATTTCATACATTCCACCCCCTCTGCACCCTTCCCCATTAACCCAACCAAACCACCACATTTGTAAAGGAATTATGTGCCACATTTGGACACACATGTTTCGATCAAAATTTTATTAGGAATTATGAATCCATTAAAACATTGCTTAAAATTATGTTATAAAGAGATGAAAAAATTCTTTGGATTCTATATTAAAAAAAAAATTATTCTTTTTGGATGAAATTGGTCAATATGCTTATTCAATTATTTATAGGTTGGACAAAATTATTTCATGTTCAACTAGATGTTAGAATATTCAAGAATAATGAGAGGAAAGTGAATTAGTATTAGAAATTTTTAACTTCAAAATCATTTAAATGCATCCATAGATATAAAGCAAAGCATGTAGATATACAAATCACACATATTTTTACATGGAGGGCCAAAGTGGGTTAGAACCATGGAATGCTTTTCTTAATATATATAAGACTACATTCAAATTTATCACCATCAACTAAAAGAAAGAACCAAATCCGTCGTTTACTAGCACTAACCTCCTGATTTATCAACACTGAAGCCTGTACAAGAGTCAATATTAGTGAAAGAAAATCTTTCCTCTTGGCATATGATCCTTTATCATTCACACAAGATATTGGTTTCTCAAACATGACCTTGATAGCACAAAAACTTCCCTCAACAAATAATCCTTTAAGTTAGCCTCATTATTAGTTGAACTCTACCTTAATAGGACCCAAACGAGGACTGAAATTTAGACTTTAATGAACGTAAACTCAGCCCTCAATCAATCATAACTTGTCTTCTAGAACTCTCCCTCCTCCATAGGGTTCAACCTCCTCGATAGAGAACAATGTTACATCATAAAAAATAGGTGTAAATCTTGCCTTCAAATACACCAGGTTTTTGCCCTCAAAATAGGCATGATTTTGACCTTCTTTATACCAAAACATCAGTTCTAAAATTAAGCATCAATATGGATAGGTAAATACTCTTAGGATATGACTAAAACTCAACATTCCACACTAGAATTTGTCCTTCTACACATATATGAAATTAAGCCTTCAAAGGCGA
Source organism: Pinus taeda (assembly GCA_000404065.3). NCBI lineage: Eukaryota > Viridiplantae > Streptophyta > Pinopsida > Pinales > Pinaceae > Pinus > Pinus taeda. The sequence goes on along the minus strand of APFE030670525.1, from coordinate 195,492 downwards.
CACAAATTGGTGCTCAAGAATATGTCTGCAATCATCCTTCTAATCAACATTAGAAACATACAAAATTTGTGCCAAAATTCCTTTTGAGATAAACCAAAAATATTCCAAAATAATCTCAAAACCCTTCAAAATGTGCGAAAAATCTGTCCTTAGAAACTCTCTCCAATTCAACTTGTCTTCATTTCTACTTCATGAGGTATGAACCTCATAATATTTATTTTCTTCGCCTATCTAAATAGATCTAAACTTTATTGAGTGGGTGAGTTAAAATGCTTCTTTTGATTCCTATTTATAGAGAATTCAAGGTAAATATTGTGTCGACTTGTCGGGTACTTGGACACACTTGTGCAACTAGTAAAATGTATAGTGAATATTCAAAAAATAATTTCTCCTCAATTGTGAAGAGTTGGAGGGAGTATAGTATACTGCGAGAAAGGCTTCAAAATAATATTTCCAACCATATATGTTATTCTTCCATTTGAGCTAGCTAAATGGTGTAAAATATAATTGAAATATAGGGTATCCAATTTGGGCATCAAAAATCCAAAAACAATATTTCAAAATCTTTTATTTGAATTTGTAACTTTCTCCTTCATTTGGATAGTCATTGACATCAGTGAAAAGTTATTTTAAAAATATTCCCTTTGTTATTAATGGAAACCATCATAATCCCTATTTGATCATTCTTATTTAACTTTCTCTACTCTTTTGATAGCAATGGCAAAGGGTAACTCCCCTTGACATCATCTCTTGCCTCATCTTTATTTGTTGAAGATTGCGCAAATCAATTTGGATTATATATTACTCCTAGCTTCTCTCTGAGATAATCAAGTGTTTCTTTACAAAGTGGATTGGTAAATATGTTCACAATATGTTCATTTGTACTAACATACTCTATCTTGATATTCTTTTATATGACTTTCTCCCTTAAAAAGTGAAAATTAATAGAAATATGCTTAGTCTTGGAATGCTCTACTTCAAAGAGATATTTATTGCACCATTGTTTCAATAAAGTATTAGAATAGGATCATTATATTTTGATTGTATGACTTGTAAGGCTCGGTTCATCCCAAGGACCTATGTACAACATGTTGTTGCTACAATATATTATGCTTCTATTGTAGCCAAGGATACTAAACATTGATTCTTACTCAACTACAATACTAAATAATTTCCCAAGTAGAAGGTCGGTACACTTTTAATTTTTTTTCATATATAATTCCTACCCAATCTGCATATATGTAAGCTACCAGTGTTGATTCTAACCCTTTTGGATACCACAAACCAAAGTTTTTTGTTCCATCAGGTTATTAAAAGACCCTTTTCACTGCTAGAACATGACATTCCTTTAGCATTTCTTGAAATCTTGAAACATTTCCATCTACTTCCCTCACATATTATCTTAAAGATATCACATAGAGTAGGCTACCAATAGTTGATCTATGGAGTCTTTTATCCACTTCCTTGTATTCGTCTTCTTTGCCGAAATTACATACAATGACCATAGAAGTACTCACAAGTTTGTAGTATTCCATTTTGAACTTCTTCAACATTTATATTGTGTAATTGGATTGATGGAAGAAATTTCTTCCATCTAGCTAAGATATCTATAGTCCCAACAATAAACTCAACTCACCAAGCAAAGACATTTCAAATTCATTCTACATAATTTTCACAAAATTCTTACTTAATCTACCATTAATATTTGCAAAGATGTTGTCATCAATGTATATTTAAATTATGGTCATATTGTCTTAATGTTCCTTTACGTAAAGAGTAATATATGCATTTCCTTTTCTGAATCCTTGTTGTTGTAACTACCAGTCCAATCATGAGTAGGAAGACATAAGGGATTACTTAAGTCCATAAAGGGCATCTTAAATCTACAGAAATAGTATTCATATTTTGATAATAAAAATCCTTTTGGTTGTTCTATGTGGGCCTCTTCTTCTATCTCCCCATTAAGAAAAATTTATTTTACATCCATCTCGTACACTTTGATTCTATTGGAGCATACATAGGAAAATGGTGTTCTAATTGCATCCATTCTAGATGCTATAGAAAAATTTTCTTCAAAATCTATCCCTTCAGCCTTGGAATATCCTTTGCACACTAGTCTTCCTTTGTTTCTGGTCACCTTTCCATATTCACTTAGTTTGTCTCTAAACACCCTTTTTTCACCAATCACATTTGTTTTCTTGGAGTTTTGTTCTGGGGCCTTGGAACAGGTTCCCATGTCTCATTCGTCACAATTTGATTTTGTTCTTCTTCCATGGCCTTAGTCCAATGTTCATAATTTCTAAATTCCTAAATTATTTTCATTATTTCTTCTGAGAAATCCTTTGTTCAAAATGTGAATAGTTGTATGTACTACTTGTATTGAAAAGATATTACTTAGCTTGGATTTGTGCAACAAATTTATATCCATCTTTACACAATTATGTTTTTTCTTTTAATCACACCATTTTGTTGAAGAGTTATAACTATTTAGAAGTGTATTATTATTCCATGTTATTCATATATTCATTGAACTGATTTGAAACATATCCTCCTCCATTATCTTATCTCAAGAAATTGATTTTAAAATTAGTTTAATTTTCAACAAGTTCCTTCAATATTCTAAAATTTTCAGAAGCTTCTAACTTATTTTTAAGAAAAAAATCTCAATTCATCCTTATTTAGTCCTGAACAAGCAACATGATGTATTGTTCTTCATGTAGCACTTTTGTTCTAGTTGGCCCACATAAATTAGTATATATAAGTTCTAGTGGTCTTTTTGTGGAATCTTCCTTAGTTTTGACGTAAACTATTTTTGTTCCATGTTGAAAATTCTTGCACATATTATTTCAAGGATTTGTAATTTGAGGCATATCCCTTATAACTTCCTTCTCATTGATATTGATAAGATCTTCAAAGTGTATATGCTCCAATCTCTTATGCCAAAGATAAATGTCTTCCTTCTTTTCTAGGAATCATCTTTCCTTTCCAATCTCATTTAGGATGTATATTTTTTTTAGAGTTCTTATTATTATTGCAACCAATTTCCATAATTCTTCTTTCCTAATTAAAAATTGCTTTGAATTGAATAGAACTGTGTGTCCTTGACCAAACACTTGGTTAACACTTAGAAAATTATTCTGTATATACTCAATAAGTAAAAGAAATTCTCATGTTTCATCTTCGCTTCCAAGGCTAACAACCCACTCCCATTTAAAAGGATCTCGAGAGTTTTTTAGTGGAGGAGGGGAGTTATAAGGGAAATGAGGGAGTGGCTAAGAGGGGTGGGCCCGAGCCCCACGTGGAATAAGGAGAAGAATAGGAGCTGTGGGAAGAGTAATGAGAGGGGGAAGCCCAGAAGGGAGGGGAGCCTATAGACAATTGGAAATGGGAGTCGGGTACTTTTAGTGACGAGAGGAGGGAGAGGAGAGGAATCCCACATGGGAGTGGTGCCTCAACTGACATTTCCACTTCAACCATTTGTAATTAAATCCCCCTACTATAATGTTAACTCACGAGCCTTCTTACATGAGGGATTCCAAATGCTTGAAAGACCTGGTGTTTTGGAAATACAATTAAATTTTCTTCTCGGTGTTAAATTTATTTATTTATTATTATTTTTAATAATTATTATTCTATACATGTATAAAATTAATATATAGTTATCTATTATAAATTCCTGGATGCAGTGGTTGTAGAGTGGTTAATAAATAATAATTAATAATAAATTTTTTTGTCAAATTGTTTGTGACCTCCAGACTTGACTGATGCTGATAAATCCGCCTAGGGATTTGAGCCATCAAAATCATTAGGGTACACCCGACTGAGCACACCAACCCTAAATAACTAGATTAAGAATGCAGAGCCATCTCAAACTGTTGTGCTCATGGAACTTGAAATTAAATAAAAAATTAATAAACAGTAATTAATAATATAAAAAAAACTAACATTTATAATTAGTTTAACAATATAGGTTATTAATAATGATATTTAAAACTTAAAATTAATAGACTTATGAATTAAAAGTAAAATAAACTTTGTACATTTTAAAGGCGAGATGGTGAAAATCATTGAAACTTTGAATAAGCGTCATTTGTAAACTTAAAGTACAAAGTCAACAAAATCAGAGTCGTTGAGAAGATTGTGAGAAACCACGCTCAATGAAAAAATCAAAATGCAAATATGAAAAATAGTGATGATATTGCAAAGTTAACCAAACCAAAGCATTAAAAGAATGATATGATGAAAATTTACATATAGGATACACATTAATATTATGAATATAATAAAGTAAAAATGGGTGTTGTTGGTTTTCCATAACAGAACAACAGCATCATTATGCTCCGAAAGGCATAAATGTGTCGATGAAACAATAATGTACCATGTTTGGTGTATTTCTTTTCCTTTTCCATGAGTCTTACGGAGCTCTACCTTCCAGTAGTCAAACAGTTTCTCAAGGAACCTTCTTAGGTACCAATTGTTGGAATATTCAACAATATTTAGAGGGGGGGGTGGGGGGTGAATCAATGTTAACAAATTTTAACTTCAATATGCTTTAAATGCATCCAAAAATATAAAGAAAAGGACATAATTATATAGAGAAAAAATATTTTTAATATGGAAGCACAAATCAAGAGGAAACCAAAAAATGCTTTTCTTAATATATATAAGGTTCAGTTGGTGAAAATGATTGTAGCTTTGAATAAGCATCATTTACAAACTTTAAGTCCAAACTCAGTAAAATCAGAATCATTGGGAAGCTTGCGAGAAACCAGAGTCAATGAAACAATCAAAATCTAGATATGAAAAATAGTGAAAATCTCACAAAGTTAATGAGACCAAAGAATTAAATGAATGCTGTAACAAAAATTTACATAGAGGATACCCATTATTATTACGAAGATAATAAAGTAAAAATGGGTAGTTTTTGTTTTACTAGAACATAACAATATCATTCGTATGCTTGAAAAGGAATAATCATGTCCATCAAACAATATCATAGCATGTTTTGTGTATTTGTTTCCTTTTCCATTGGTCTTACATTGATCTACCTTCAAGTAGTCAAACTATTTCTCAAGCAAACTTCTATTGTACCAATTGTTGGATTATTCAACAATACTAAGAGGGGGTGAATCAATGTTAACAAGTTTTCACTTTAGTTTTTTTAAATGAATCCAAAAATATAAAGAAAAGAACATAAGTATATAGAGAAAAAATATTTTTAATATGGATGCCCAAATCGAGAGGAAACCACAAAATAATTTTCTTAATATATATAAGCAGTACACTTAAATCTATCATCAATGTAAGACCCTACCATCTCCTTTGATATTTCTTGGGATGTGGAAGGTGTTACATCAAAATTAACCCAATATCCAAGGTGTTATTCTGAATATAGGGTGACAATAATCCTCCTTTTCTAATTTTATTAAAATAAAAAATAATTTTTACCATTGTTTTGAACTCATCGATAGCTTTCCAGCAATATAAACTTTATCTCAATCTAACTCTTGGATTGAAACATAACCCCTACTAAATTTTATCCCACTAAATACTACGACATCACTAGTATTATGCCATGTGGCACCCACATGTAACCCAAATGTCTCTTCCAAGTAACTCACAATGCCTACTTCACATCCACAGAGCATAATCACATGTCTGTGGAGCCTTCCACCTCATCTCAATTTTCACACCCATGGGGCCCTCTCCTTCATGCAAATAAACATTTTTTGTTTATAGGTATTTCTTACATGTAGTTGATGTGCACAAACCATGAGGTTTTTCAACACCATCCTAAACCCAAAACGTCCTTGTGCCACTGCACCAAGCACCAGAATAGGACAAGATACAATAAAAGCTTCCACATAAATTATCAGTAACATCTCCATCAAACACCCTCTATTATTCCATGCCCATATCCCAAATGGACCAAAATAGACCTAACACTCGACAAAAGGTGCTAACACAAACCTTCCAATCTCTTAGTGCCAAACTTAACGTTGCACCACCTGTTTTTTTTTCTGAATTTGATAACTCCTATATTGATACAAAATTTTTTTTACAAAGAGGTAGAGCCCTCGATATTTCTAGCCGATGGGTCGGCATGCTTACAAAAATTGCTTAGAAAATTGACCAAAAGACAAGCATACTGACTTGCTTTGAGACTTGAGACAACTAAAAATAGTGACGGAATACTAGGACAAGGGAAAGGAACACCACAACCACTGCCAAGACAGTGACCAATTAACATATTGAACCAAAACAACAGTGAACCGCCCACGCATGGGTAACCAGCAAAGCCAAAATTGAAACACGAAGTTCTGAGAGCTGATCATTCTTCATGCTATGTTGAAGGCAGTTCTTCAACAATGGGGCAGCCATATGGATCAGGGTCTTCACATTCAGAGGGTCGACCCTCTTTTCCTGAAGGACTTCCACATGAAGGGGAACTTGGACCGACTTGGAAGGGTGCTTCCTGAGTTGGAGAGCCACCTTGGGTGTTCCTTTGAGTAGTCACAGTCTGCATTGTAGCCATCTAGTCTTCCATTTTTGGAATTGAAGGGTGTACCAAACTGTTATCCTCCCAACCCTCAGATGCCTCACACAACTCGACAGTAACTGATGTTGTGAGGGAGGAGCTACCAAGGGTGCATGGGAAGCGAAAGTGAACTTTCTGGGAATTAGGATGGAGAGAACACTCTTCGGAGAGGAAGTGCCCTCGACCTCTGCCACGTTCGCTTCTAGTTTTAGGATACCTGTCAAACTGAAAATTCAAAGCCTCTGATGAAGTTTCTGAGGTAGACGAGGAGGGCTAGTGGGAGATTCAGCCCCTTGAGCTGCCCCTTCTACTAATCATTCTGGTGCGCAGTCTCAACATCTTGAAGAAAGCTAGAGGAATTAAATAGTAAGCCATTTATGGGATTGATAGGGTGTGACCAAGGGAGTTAGGAGCATACCATCCCCTACGCTTGTCGTCGTCTGTTTTCTGAGACTGCGAGTATCCTAGAATATCTTCCACCTTGCCAAACCTGCAAGTGCCGAAGAGAGGAGCGAGACGGTGTAACAAACAGAGAAGAGTTTCCAAAATACTAACACATCTGCAGGAGTAGGTGCTCTGCGTTATTGCAACATTAATGTTTACTGACTGAGATATCAAATCATTGTTTGTGCGATGCCGGCTGGCACTTGTGTTAAGCCACGCTTTTTTCCTTTTTTCCGCCATCATTCTAAATGCTATGCTATACACCCACATCTAAGGACATTGTACCTCCTGTTACACTAATGCTATGATGAAATTACCCTGACATGTGCTATCATGTAGTGGTGCCCTGTATCATCAAGAACTACCTCTTTAACCATCCAAAAAGGTCACTCTTACCAACCATGCGTCATGCCATATAACTGCTATGTTAACCTAAATCCACATCACCTACCCAGGTGGCATCCATGCAACCTTGTTATGCTTTTTTGGTCTCTAGAACCTCATCCTGGGTTATGGGTCACACTAAGTTCATTCCTTGATGTTTTAAACTCTTTCCCATTATATCTAGCTTTGGGGAAATATAGGTTAAATGCAATTTAAGCTTTGGCATCCCTTCGAGACTCGTGGACCTCTAGATACAATCTTCATTCACAAAGAGATTTGACCCTAGGACACATATGGGGTCGCCAACATTATCCTTGTTCAAGAGCATATCCGCTGATTTTTCTCTCCTAAGAAATTGAGAACCATATTAAAGCTAGACATGTCAAAATCCTTTCATAGAGTTACCTGACAGTTTATCTATAATATTCTTAAGCCATATGTATTTCATGAAAAATTGGTATCTTGGGTGATGGATATTATCTCAAAATAATTATAGTCAATCTTAATTAATGGCTTTCCCTCTCCTACCTTCTCTCTTCTCGGGGCATTATACAAGGAGACCTTATCTCTCGATACAGTTTCCTACCGATTGTTCTTCTACACCAACACCTTAGATGTCTTCCCATTGGATCTCACCATCAAAGATATTCTCATGAATGGGCTACCCTTACCCATCTTGGAGGCAAGAGAATTGAAGGCCACTTTAAACACCTTTGTTGCAGCCTCGACACAGATCCAAATAAGGGCAAGTCTCATATTTTCTTTTTTAGCACCTCATAAGGGATTCAAATACATATCTCTCACATTATGGGCTTCAAGAAGATATTGATTCCATCCAAATATCTAGGGGCCCATTCCATGGCCAGTCCTCTTCATATTTCGGTTTGGGAAGAACATCTTCTCAAATTTGAGGCAAAGCTATCAAGATGGACCTTCAAGATCTTGAATTGTGCTAACAACTTTATTCTTCTAAAATTGGTCTCACAATTTATGCCTACCTATATTCTCTCATCCCTAGCTAACCCAAAATCCATTCTTAATAAACTCTACATCCTTTAGTGTTCCATATTTTGTGGGGATCCAATCTTAAGAACAAATGGGCCCTTGTAGTGTGGAAAAAGTTATGCCTCCCCAAAGCTAAAGGGGGTCTAGGACTAAGAGATCAAGGTGTTTGAAGTTAGGCCCTAAGTGCGAAAACATGGTGGGATTGGTAAAAGAAGCCCTAAGAGCCTTGGTGTAAAATGGTGTCAAATAAATACCCGTTAGGCCTCCCATCTTCTCAAGTAGTGCGTATACCATAAGGCCCTCAAGGATCTCAATATGGACTTCTTCTTGGAATACCAAATATCTAATTTAGAACCATTATTTCTAGTATTTTCATGATGGCATGATTACCCTATTCTAGGAGGATTAATTACTGAAATAAATGGCCTAAACTCCCCACTCTGCCCAACTTGCTCCTAATTAGAGATAGTCTTCACTAAAGAGGCCTATCATTGGTGGCTCATTAATGAGGTCCCCACTCCCTTATCTCCAACCAAAATCATTAGAAGATTCACTCTCTAGGCTATGCAAGGATTTACTATGATGAGAAACAACTTCTCTAGTAGGTATTGGCCAATCAAAACATTAGAATGTAGACAAATGATGAGATTCTAAGATGGGGTTATGCTCCACTAGGTTTTTTCAATCTTAAAAAGGCTTGTAGAATACTAACATCAACACAACTGGATTCGCCCAATCCTACATGGAAGTATCTTTGGAAACTCAAGTATCGGCCCATGATAGCCATCTTCCTCTAGCTACTCCTGTGTGACAAAACATTAACTTAGGACAAACTTCAAAAGTAAGGCTTCCAAGGTCCTTCAATATGCATGGTTTTTCACGATCAAAAAGATTATATGAATCACCTTTTCCTCCCCTGCTCATCCTCCTCAACACTATGGGATTAACTAGTAATTGCATTCAAATGATCCAATACAGTACCTCAATCAATCTTGGCCTCATTAGATAATTGGAAAGACTTGACCTTCTCTAGTCCCATCCTGAATCAAGCCTGGTTGCTAATTCTAGGATTCATTACTTGTAACATATGGAATGAGAGGAATGCTCGTAGTTTTAAAACATATCTTCCTCATTGGAGAGGGTTTGAAATCTTATCCTCTCTCAACTTCAAGAGACAATTTCCTCTATGCAATGTGCCCCTCAGGACTAGGATTTCCCCCTAACAAAACAAGCTTTTATGTGATCTCCCAAGATGAACCTCAATCTCCCATCTCCATTGGATCATTCACGACTCCTAAGCCAGTTATTCATTCGATATGGTCTCCTCATCTCACACGCTTTATAAATATTAATTTCGATTGGTCATCTCATGACAATCGAGGTCCTGCAAGTTATGGTGCAGTCCTGAGCAACAATTCAGGGAAAATTCTCAATATTTATTCAAGTAAGCTCGGTAACACCACAAATAATGAAGATGAGATATGGGGAAGGAAAAAGGTTTTTCAATGGCTCTGAGGCACAACTATAATCATATCCTAATATAAGGAGACTCAAGGCCCATCATATCCATTTTGAAAAAACTACAATGTGGCTCATCTCTCTCGAATATTTCTGGTTGTTGGCACATTGATTCATATATTAGTAAAGTTTCATCACTTCTTAAGCATATACATGCTCCTTTGATCTCACATGTTCATTTTTCAAATAACAAAATAGAATATCATATGGAATATTATGCTTTTGACGGGGATGGTACTTCACTCAATGCTCAATGGTCCCAAGCTATTCCACATTAGCTGAGAAAATCTTGCATTGACATAGTTCACCATGACTTCTACCCCACCATGGGTGATGACTATAGTTGAACAACACTACAATGATATAACTATTTTCGATCGCAAGCCACCTAGCTTGCCACACTCATTCGCTCAAGCATTAGTATAGGTAGCTAAATCTTCTTGTCAGTCAAACATGAATTAAAATCCCTATGTTCTAGTACTATTTGGTTTCTAGTTTCATTATGGTAATGAATTATGATTTGAAAGGCCTCCCCACATGAATGACAAAGATCGACATCATTTGGTGGTGGGGCCATCCCATAGATATGTCGCTGCTAGAAAGAAGGATTGTTAAGCTTCTTTTGAGTCTAGATCTTCTACATGTAGGTATCCATGCTAGTCGTTATGATTGCTTATATGCATTCCAGGGTTGGACAAACCATGTGCATTTATTAGTCTTCTCGAGTGTAGAGAATTAGTGTCACACTGCATATGTCATTGGGGTGTCCTTCTCCACCAGAATTCACTTGGCTTCTTTGGGGTTTAAGTCAAACTTCCCGTCTCATGTTGTCAATTTTTCTATCACATCATCCTCCGACATGATCTTTATCCATCGACTTCTTTGATGGATTTCTCTCTCGTCTATACCTTTGTGTTTGGATCTGGTTCATGTTTCATGGGTAAGCTCTCTATGGTGGTCTATAATCCTACGATGGTAGTATTTAAATGGTACATAAATCTATTTCATAGTTCACTAGCTACACTACCCAAGGCTCAACATACACAATATAAATTAGGGAATGTTAGCGAGTTCAAGGTTCCTCTTCTACTTTGTCTTTGTGACTGCTTAGTGTTGCACTCGATCAGGTGATGGTTCATGGTTTCTTCGTGGTGTTCCATAATGGCTTATGTCTCTAGTATTTGTTACCCTTTCCTCGTGACACCCCAGCTTGTGGCTAGCCTCTGTTGTTCGAATATTCATGGTTCATGATTGAGCTAGTCACTACATGACACTCAAAATGCATGGTTCCAAGTAATTTGTGGCCCCATGGCTTGGCCCTACTCTTCTTATATATAAGCGTGCCTATCCGAACTCCATGGTGGCACTCCTTCACTCCCCATATACTTCAAGAACATCTCCCTTTGATATTATGAACACACTATGTTTTTGTAGTTTTTCTTTGACAACAAGGGCTTGCATGCTTGTTGTCTACGTGCAAATTACTTCTGTAATGTTTTTGATTTTTTAGATGTTATGCTCAAACAGGGTCAATGTAATCTCAAGACTTTAAACTTGTGCTACTAGTATGGTTTCCCTTTGGGCAGACTAATAACACAAGGCCATCTCTCATGTAATGCCTTATAGAAGTAATGAACAACCAAACTTTCACAAAAAAAAGGTATATAAATTGGTTCAAAAGTGAGCCTAAATCTTACAAGAAATCTACCAAGTTTTTATAAGTTTGTATGTTCATTTTTCTCAAGTACTTGAGCAGTATAATTTGCACCAACTCTCCAATTCAAGAAACTTACTCTCATTATGTTTCTCTTTCCTTTGGCTTGAATTTTCCTTTTACTATATTGGTAAACTAAATCACGAACTTTTCCTTTTGAATTTCACTTTGATCTCTTAATCCCACTGGAAGGAGAATTACCAACACCTTTATTATAAAAAACATACCAAATAGTTAAAGGCCAACTTAATCTATACATCATAACATTTTACATTTACTTGTAGGATACTTCGAGTGTTTTTTTTATAGGATACTTAGAGTGTTTTTTATATATATTTTGCATCAGTTGAATATGTTTTTTCTATGTACCTCACATGGAAGCAATTCTATGTTATTGAGCCTGACAAGATGCTGAAATTTTGAGTCTTAAATCAATGGTATATGATCTTTTTTTTTTTACTTGTTTCATTAATCTTTTTATATTTTAAATCACTGGTGAATGCTTTTCCCCTTCTTGGTTATGGCCTTCCATCTCTTTTTCTTTCCCTTGGTATTTCACTTTGGTTATTTTTTTAAAATTATATTCCCTTTTTAACATTGATTTTTTATTAGCCATTACACCTTTAGGAGGATTAAGAAATATACATCTCTAAAATTTGACGATAAATTATTTAAAAATCAATATTTTAATAAGTAAAAGTTAGTGAGATCCAACTTTGCCTTGTTCATGGTGAACCCATTCTCTTTGGACCCTTTCCGGATTAAGAAAAATACACCAAAACTTACGAGTTGTTGAAAAACAAAAATTTAGTAAGATTTTAATTTGAAATTTTAAAAACAAAAATTTCGTTGAAGGCCAACGAGAACATGTCACCTGTGGTTGACCACAAATGTAATCCTTTAAAGAATACTAATGTGCACGACATCCAGTAATGCATCAACTTCTTTGGGTTAAAAATATTTAGATAGAAAACACATTATAACGTTGATGAGAAAACCATTAAAACCATTAATTTCATTTTTATAAGCGTACTAATTTCTCATTTGATACAACGTTGAGTGACAAACACACTTACAATATTCAAAACCGTTTAGACGAATTGATATGGCAATATATTGTTTCGTTATGCCACTAAGGTTTGTCGGGTTTTAAAAAACAACATATTTTTCTTTTACCTGACCCAACCTTTAGTTTAATGGCATCTAACCTTTGTGCTCTAATGGCAGTTAAAGCTGTAAAAACTTAATCGACTGAGCTTAATGCGTTGACTTTAATTTAATATCCTCTATGGCCTCGTATTGGACAATTCCAAGATTGAAAGATTGCAGTCGACTGAGCTTAATGCGTTGACGTTAATTTAATATCCTCTATGGCCTCGTATTGGACAATTCCAACATTGAAGGATTGCAGAATTCCATCCTCATTTTCTTTCTAAGAAATCGAAAATGGCCTCTCTTGTCTCACCTTCCCTAGAAGGAAAAATGGCCTTTGAAGTTTGAAGAGCCGTGAAGAAGCCTTCCAAAAGGGAGGGCGACATTATTAGTGGGTATGGTGTGGCCTGGGCTGGCCTGCGCCCCTCTGCCGTGGGCTGAATCACAGTGATTAGTGGCATGGGAACCTGGATATCCATTAATGAGAACGATGAAATTCCAAAGTGACTGATAGCAGAGAGCCAGATACATTTCTTCGAAGATGATGACGGATGTTTTTGGACAGACTCCACCATAGCCAATTCTAAGGGAAATTTGACGAGCAAGACAGTATAAATAGCTCGATTTGGGTCTGTTATTTCGCTGATTGATTATATTTTATACCAATTTCATGGATCACAATATATGGCCAACGCTAAGCGTACGCTGCCCATTTACCACTTTTGCTTTTCCATGTCATAACGATTCGCGCTGAAGATTTGAATAACGTTAAATAAGATCCACTTGATATTTAATGGTACCAGTTGCAATAATTTACATAGACTTTAAACAAGCACTATGCAGTCAAAAATCTGGATCAGAATGAATAGTTAATAAAAGCTTTCTATTTGTTTATTTCCACGGATGAAATCATGATGTGTTTTTTTTTCACTGATTTCTGTCCACAGCTTAAAATCATTCGTTTCCATACGGCTTTTGACAAACATATGTAGATTAAAATCGTTGCTTTCTACGATATTTTCGACGATCAGCGTTCTAAATTTGCTATTTGAAGGGGCAGGCTTTCTGCTTTTCCTATGATTTAGCGTTTGGAAATTGTTTAGCTTATCTACATTCTTTCTCCTCCAGCTAAACAAGAGAATTTCTGAATACAACTTTAGATATGGCGAACATCTTGAAATGGGTTCCGATTGTGAGTCTCATATTCATTCAGCTCCCAATGCTGCCTGGCCATCGTAAGAGTTTGATACCTATCGGTATAAAAGGTAAGTCTTTCCACATCGGTATTGGCGAATATAGATAACACAATTCAATCCAAAATTCTTACATTATCTGTAGTCCGCGTTGATACATTTGCATAGATGGGAATTTTTTTAAATACTCGCCTCAAAACCAAATTCCGCATGAGGTATTTCTTGAACACAATGAACGAATTATTATGATTCCCATTCTCAGTTCTTAACTCGTCCTGTCGAGCCAAATTAATACTAATGACTTCACAATTAGAACGCAGATTGATAGCAGTTACCACCGTCGTACTGTGGAGCAAGTGGTTGTAGACGAAACGGAAAGAGAAAATGAAGGATCGAGAATGTCGTCTAGCGAAAGAAATGTTGACGACCTTTTCGAATCCAACCGCATGATTCTGAGGGCCCCGACGGTCAACACGACATGAGTAATGGATTGTAAATATAATTCCAACGGTATTATTATATGTAGCAGGGTCGGCAGACAAGTGGAAGCAGCTTGTGACTGTTCCGTTAGACGGCTAGTTATCGTCGTCAATAAAGTAGTTAACGGATCAATACACCCAACGCTCTTAGTTAAGAAAAAAATCGATACAAGCGTCGGGGTCAATATAGATCAATAATAGATATATTCCTATTCCTATTCCTGTGTTCAACTCGTTTGCTAGTCTACATCAATGGCGTACTATAAATTTTAAAAATGCAGTCACAGTATGCGTTTTCTGACAGTATGTTTTTTCTTAACACCAATGTGTTGTTTAGAAAATAAAAATACAGTATGCTTTTTCAGTGCGTTGTTTAGAAAATAAAAATGTTTTTTAATTTAGTGACCTAAAAAAAATTGATGATTTTGAATATGTTTAAATGGTTTTTTTTTAATAATGGAAATAAATTCACCTCTATTAAAAATCTCTGAGCCACGTAAAATCCAAATTTAAGATCAATAATTCTAATCATTAAAAGAAAAGTCGATTGTGAAAGTTCTTCCATCATTGCTACATGGATAGGCCCCGAAATGTTTTCAATTCATTCGATTTCACTGGTCGTTTGCATTCGTGTACCCAAAGTTTTGTACATGTTATACACGTTTGAAACCTAATATTATAACTTTGGGTCATACATGAAATATTATTTTTTAAGAATTGGTATTGGAAGTAATGTATGAGGTGTATGTGTGTGAATTCCTAAGTCTAGATTCACTAATTTCAGTTTTGGAAGTATCATGATTTTTATATACAAGTAATTTTTTTGAGATCAATAAAATTATTGTATAATTTGTGTTGTGTGGAAAGATTCTAGAACTCTTTCTATTTTCTAACCATAAGTATTTATTTTATCTATAAACAAGAAGCTGTATGCAGAGTTGAGGGTTTTATTTTGTCTGTTTGATGTGAAGACTTTAATATTTCAAAATGTAAGAGTTTAAGCGTTGCAGAAGAGAAAATGCTATTATAGTCTAGGCTTCAAGTCTAAAAGAATAACAACAAATAGATAAACTAAAAATATTATAAGATTCTATAGATTTGGAGTGATCCAAATCTATTGCTTCAATTTGGATTGGCTCTTTGTTGCTATCAAGTAAGCAGCCAGTCGTACGGCATGTGCTTCTAGCACTATAGTCTTTCATGAACAGTTGTCCTTTATGTTTTAGTGTTAGTCCAGTAAGACATTTTCGAGTACAAACTTCTGTTGGAAGTATAAGAAAATTCCATAACAGACAGACAAAAAAAAATGCTCTATTTTAACACTCCGTTTTTAACTCAAAAAATAGAAAATCGCTTGCTAGAAACGGTGTTTCAGCAAAGCAGTTTGGTGTTGCAACAACGTAGTTTGGTGTTGAAGCAACGTAGTTTGAGTTTCTGATAATTCAAAACAAAAACTGAGAACAAAACAATACTCTATTTTTCATAGCCGAAAGAACGTTTGAGGAATACAGTGTTTCAGCAACGCTGAAACTGGTGTAACAACAATTTCGTCAATTGCTGTTCTTGGTGTTACAGTAACAGGGATTTGACGTCAAGTCTTTTTTTTTTTCTTACAGTGTAACAGCAAACAACAATACAAAAAATAACTTGTATTCATAAACAGTAAACTAACTGATACAATTCGTCTTCCTCACATAGAGGGATTTTTCACAAACCAATTTTCTTTATCTCAGAATAATTGAAGGTTCAGCACTGATGTGCATTTTACAAAAAAAACTCTCTATCGTTCTTCTCACCTTAAAACATAACTATTGTTCATTACATTTATATGAAAAAACATATCTGAGTTTAAACAATAATATAATCAAAATATCTTCTAACGCTTATCTGTGTATTGAATGCAGCAAGCAGTGATGCTTTTCTCAAGAAATCGAGTCGGCGGTTGCAGGGGAATTCAATTCTATGAATTTAATGCACATTAATGTGCAAAATATCAAGAGTGACTTTGTGGCATTGAACAACCTGGAATATCAACAGAAAATCAGATTTATGTCCCACTGTTTATATTGCAGTTGGAATTAAATTCCAAAACTCCCCCTTATTTTCAACTGCTTCATACCCAGGCATTTCCTGAAATGATCAAAACTTTTCTTTGCCAATGGTTTTGTCAAGATATCGGCTAGCTGATCCTCTGTTCTGCAGTGCTGCAAAACAATCTCACCATTGTTAACCAATTCACGTATGAAGTGAAATTTGGTATCTGTGCTTTGTTCTTTTATGAAAAACAAAGTTTTTAGACAACGCTATTACTGAGCTATTGTCACAGTAAATGGTTGTGTCATTTTCTTGTTCATGACACAAATCTCTCAAAACTCTTCTCACCCACACTGCTTGGCATGTTGCTGCTGTTCCCACCACATACTCTACCTCTGTTGTTGACAAAGACACAACTGGTTGCTTCTTGGAAGCCCATGAGATAGCTCCCGATCCCATATGAAACACATATCTTGATGCGCTTTTCCTATCATCAACACTTCCAGCCCAATCACTGTCAGTGTAACCTATCAACATGAAACTTTCAGAAGAGGAGTATAGAATACCAAACCCCTTCGTTCCATTCACATACCTTAGAATCCTCTTGGCTTCCTACCAATGAGTCTCTTTCGGTCTTTCCATAAATCTGGAGATTAAACTCACAACGTGCATAGTGTCTGACCTAGTTGTAGTCAAGTACATAAGGCTGCCAACTATGCTCTTGTACAATTTTGGATCAAAATCCTTGCTGTTGTCTTATTTGGTCAATTCCAACCCCATTACAGTTGGAGTCACAGCTGCCTTGTTGTTCTGCATGTTAAATCTCTTCAACACTACTTCTACATATTTATCTTAAGAAATGAAAACACCATTTTCACTTTGGTCTACTTCAATTCCAAGAAAATATCTTAAGAAGCCCAAGTCAGTCATTTCAAATTCATTTTTCATGACTGATTTAGAATCAGCAATAAGAGAAGCATCATTGCTAGTAAAAGTCAAATCATCTACATATAAAACAACAATAATAATCTTACCGCCATTCTCCTTTATGTAGAGTGTGGGTTCACCATCACAGTTATCAAACCCATTCTCAATCAGATAAACATCTATTCTATTGTACCATGCTCTTGGAGTTTGCTTTAGCCCATAAAAAGCCTTCTTTAGTTTGCAAACTTTATGCTCTTGGCCATCAACTTCATAACTTGGAGGTTGTTCAACATAAACCTCTTCTTTTAACATTCCATTTAGGAATGCAGATTTAACATCCATGTGATAAATCTTCCATTTGTGTTGTGCTGCAATAGACAACACTGTTCTCACTATTTCCATCCTTGCTACTGGTGCAAAAGTTTCATCACAGTCTTTGCCTTGTTGCTGCTTGTAGCCTTTCACAACAAGTCTTGCTTTGTCCCTGTCAATCTTGCCTTCAGCATTGCTTTTGGTCTTATAGACCCACTTAACTCCAATGACATCTCTGCCTTCAGGGAGGTCCACTAACTCCCATGTTTTACTTTTTTCAATTGCACCAATTTCTTCATTCATTGCTTCAATCCATTTATCTTCATTTACAACATC
This sequence comes from Pinus taeda, assembly GCA_000404065.3. Taxonomy (NCBI): domain Eukaryota; kingdom Viridiplantae; phylum Streptophyta; class Pinopsida; order Pinales; family Pinaceae; genus Pinus; species Pinus taeda. The sequence continues at coordinate 177,456 of APFE030670525.1, read as the reverse complement.
TTCAAAATGAACTGGGTCATCAACATGACAATATAAAACGAATAATGAATTCAGACCGGTATTGTTACTTACTTCTCCTTATTCATAAATTTCATTCAGATTTCTGAATCTTGGTCTTCTTGGTGTGCTTGGAGTTTCATCTGAACTTGAGGGTATTTTTGATCCCTGTGGTGTGCTTGAAGAAGCACCTCCTCGACTTCTTAAGGTTGTTTGAATTCCGGCTTGTGGTGTGGTTTGTTGAACTTGTTGTGGTGGAAGAGGAGCCACCAAGGAAGGATTATTTGCTACTATCCCTTCCTCTTCTTCTTCATGGGACACAATTGTCTTCACATTCACTGTTTTTTCTAAGCTTCCATCCCAAGCTTCATCATCATTGAACTGCACATCTCTGCTTACAATCAATTTCATAGTGGATGGATTATAGAGTTTGTATGCTTTTTATTCATCACAATAGCCAATAAATACACACTTCTCCCCCTTACTATCAAGCCTTTTCCTTAGCTGATCCGGTACATGTGCATAAGCTACACAACCAAATACTCTCATATGAGTGACAGTTTGCTTTTGACCACTCCATGCTTCTTCGGGTATTTTGTTCATGACATCTTTAGTTGGGCATCTATTCAAGATGTAAACTGCGCAAGTGACAATTTTTGCCCAATACTCATGCGGGAGGTGTTTTGCCTTCAACATACTCCTAACCATGTGAAAAATGGTCTTATTCTTTCTTTCAGCAACACCATTTTGCTGAGGTATGTACCTTGCGGTGAACTGCTCTTGTATGCCATTCTCTTTGCAAAAACGCAGAAAGTCTTGGGAGATGTGTTCTCCTCCTCTATTTGTTCTGAACACTTTGATATAATACCCACACTGCTTCTCAACAAGAATTTTGAAGTGGCGGAATCTCTCGAACACTTCACTCTTCTGTTTCAGCATATACACCCATGTCTTTCTGGTGTAATCATCAATGAAAATTAAAACATATCTATTTTCGGCAAATGATGGTATTTGCATCTGTCCACACACATCAGGGTGAACAATTTCTAAGGGTGCTTTTGCCCTTATACTCTTTCCTACTGGAAAACTTTCTTTGTGTTGCTTGCCCATGATGCAACCTTCACAAAGGTTGTCTGGTTTCTCGATCAATGGAAATCCTTTTACCATTCTCTTTCTGTGCAATAGGTTCAAGCCTCTGAAATTGAGATGTCCAAATCTCAAGTGCCACAACCAATTTACATCTTTCACTTGTTCATGAAAGACTTCTTGTGTTACAGCCGCAATGGTTCATCCTTCCTTCAAATCTGCACTGAGTTTGAGAAGAAACATCCTATTGCTGGTCATCTGCACCTGTGCAATGATCTTCTTACTTGGAGGTATGTCTCTGATTGTACACGTATCATCTTTGAAGAACACATTGTAACCTTTGTCAATGAGCTGTCCAATGCTCAAAAGATTACATTTCAGACCAGGTACATAGTATACCTCTGGCACAATCATCTGTTCTCCATTTCTTGCTCGGATACTGACTCTGCACTTACCCTTGACAGATATCTTACTATCAGTTCCTGTTGTTACCTCAGATTTCACATTTTTATCCATATTAGCAAACATTGCAATATTTCCAGTCATGTGATTACTACAACCTGAGTCTAAAAACCAAAAATCTTATTGTTTGTCTTGAGCAATATTACATGTTAACAGCACATTCTTTGGATTCTTATCTTCTTCATTTGCAAAATTAACATTCTGCCTACTATTCATGTCATTTTGTTTTTTTTCTACATTCATTGGTGTAGTGCCCATATTTCTTACAATAAGGACATTGGACTTGGGATTTATCATACGTTTGTCCATGAGCTTGTTGTTTGCTTGAACCTTCATCTTGGTTCTGATTGCAGCTCCTTCCGCTTGTGCTTCCAGGATAATATCTGCTTCTATTTTGGCTTCTTCAACGACCTCTGTTATTTACTCTGTCTCGACCTTTTCCTTGGCTGAAAGACATCTGAGTCTTGAATGCTTTCTTAAAAGAGGAATCTGTTCCTCTACTCAGTCTGTGTTCATGAGACATAAGAGAAGCACTTAGTTCATCTACCATGAATTGTGAGAGATCTTTTGTTTCTTCTATTGCTACCACAACAACTTCAAACTTTGACGGTAAACATCTCAAGATCTTTTATATGATCCTTCTTTCTTCAAGAATTTCACCAGAGATCTTATCTGGGTTATCAACCCAATAACCTGAGTGAAAAATGAATCTATTGTATCAGATTCCTTCGTGCTGAGTGTTTCAAAGTCTCTCCTCAACATCTGCAACTTTGCAGTCTTCACCTTCTCCATGCCTTGATAGACAGTTTTGAGAATATCCCATGCCTCTTTGGATTTTGTTGCTGCTGCAATCCGTGGAAAAACACTTTGATGTACTGATTTGAAGAGAAAAAACGGAGTTGTGGCATCCTTCTTCCTGTCACTCCTCAACTGGTCTCTTCCTGCTACTGTCAAAGCAGCCAATGCTGTTGCATCTGCAGGTTCAGCATAGCCAGTTTCAACCAGCTCCCATATTCCTTGAGAAGCAAACAATGCTTTCATTTTTATGGACCAATAACTGTGATTTTTCCCATTAAATTGTGGCAATTGGGAATTTGTCAAACCTATCCCAGCATCTGTCATCTTAACTATGTATAGGTAAAGAAGAGATACTGACTGTTTAATTAAAAACAAGCTAAGACTTTCTCTGCTTGAAAAATTTGATCAATAAGCTTCTTACAACTCCTACAGTGAAAAACAAACACTGTTTTTGACTCAATGAGTGCCTAGACCTGCTCTGATACCATGTTGGGAGTATAAGAAAATTCCATAACAGACAGACAAAAAAAATGCTTTGTTTTAACACTCTGTTTTTAACTCAGAAAACAGAAAATCGCTTGCTGGAAACGGTGTTTCAGCAAAGCAGTTTGGTGTTGCAGCAACGTAGTTTGGTGTTGCAGCAACGTAGTTTGAATTTCTGATAATTCAAAACAAAAACTAAAAACAGAACAATACTTTGTTTTGCATTGCCAAAAGAACGTTTGCGGAATATAGTGTTTTAGCAACGCTGAAACTGATGTAACAACAATTTCATCAGTTGTTGTTCTTGGTGTTACAACAACAGGGATTTGACATCAAGTCTTTTTTTTGCTTACGGTGTAACATCAAACAACAATACAAAAAATAACTTGTATTCATAAACAATAAACTAACTGATACAATTCGTCTTCCTCACATAGAGGGATTTTTCATAAACCAATTTTCTTTATCTCAGAATAATTATAGGTTCAGCACTGCTGTGCGTTTTACAAAAAGAACTCTCTATCGTTCTTCTAACCTTAAAACAACACTGTTCTTCATTACATTTATATGAAAAAACATATCTGAGTTTAAACAATAATATAATCAGAATATCTTCTAACACTTATCTGCTTATTGAATGCAGCAAGTAGTGATGCATTTCTCAAGAAATCAAGTCAACGATTGCACGGGAATTCAATTCTGTGAATTTAATGCACATTAATGTGCAAAATATCAAGAGTGACTTTGCGGCATCGAACAACCTGGAATATCAATAGAAAATCAGATTTCTGTCCACCGATTTATATTGCAGTTGAAATTAAATTCCAACAACTTCATGTACCAATACAGGTATATATGTATATGTATTGATTATATCATCCAGACCTGTGAACTCTGTCAAGCATTGATTATATCATCCACACAGTAAACTCTATCAATCACCCAATTAGCCATATCCTTCAATAATTCTATATTCGAAAAAGAGCTATATTCGGAAAAGAGACTGAGTTGACTGGCTCCTACCCTTTCTGCAAGTGTGAGTTCTTTTTGAACAGGAAGGCGGGGAGTTCTTGGAAAGAGTTACAGAGTCTTCAGCCCTGAGTTGTGTCATGCTCCTGATAGTAATAGTGAGCTTCCCCCATAGTGCGTATTAGCTCTCTGAAGAGACATCGTGGCTGTCCAAAGAGGAGAGTTCGGCCAAAGAGCGGGGATGGGTGTCTCAAAGAAGAGACGGGAATGAACAAACGAGGTGATACATTAAACAAAGACTTGAAGAGAATAGGAGCTGTTTCTAAGTTTCATTAGGAATTGCAAAAAATTAGCCTGATTCAATGATGTATAAATTTAAAGATCGATTTTTCTTTTAATGAAACAAAATATTTATTAAATTAAAACCATACTTAATAATACTGGTTTGGTTAGCAGTTTAGTTGTTTTAATAGATAAATGATAAAAAACAGAAAAAACACTAAGTGATACCAGCATAAATTTAACTTATTTTTTACCTAAATAATAATGATAAAGCAATTCACGTTTATTAATAATAGTAATTTTAAATACCAATTTAACAACCGATCGACCTTCCCAATTTCTATAGAGAATTTAATGATGCATCAATACACATTAAAATAATATAGTAGCCATCTTCATGGCCGTTTCTTGATCCTCTAGCTACGTAAACCAATTAACTATTAGCGGTTCAAATACGGTTTTTTTTTTTAATTTGTGGGGTTACAGTAATACGGTTTTTATTTTATTTTTGGGGTTACAGTTGCTTTGATAAATTATTAATTAAATTATACAAAATGGTTGACGAGGTAAAATGTCGTTCTTGACTGTCGTTACGAAAAATTTCAGTTATTTTTCCCTTTATCTTTTATACCTTTTCTCAACACTTTCCTGATAGCAACATGGAAATTATTTAGTATACTAAGCTTCGATTTGTCGGAATGACAATTTCTTATTCAAATTATATTTTTGCAGTTCTAAAAAATGATGAAAATACAGCTCCAATGACAAACAATCTTCTCTCAGCCCATGGTTGTACAGGTGGACGAATTGAATATTTTTAATTATCACTGCAAATCTCACTAGATTAACTCTTTGGCTTTCAACTGTTATTTTCTTTCTTTATGTCTAATTCTTTTCAGCAAGGATATTTTGTGCAATCCATTATTGGAATTTAACATTGCTATTTTCCTATTGCGTTGATGTTGGGCTGTCTAATACTTTTGAGCGAAGGAATCTGTTCAATCCATTTGTGAAGTGGTATTCTGACTTCTATACTTGTTAGTTTAGTGAATAAAAATTCTTTTATGGTTAAGGGAATAATTTATTATTTATTTTTTTAATTTTAATTTTATTATATACTTTTTTAAATTAATTAATAGGATATTTAGATTTGGAATTTCAAGAACATAACAATTTATTATCCAATCAATCTCCTATTGCATTACTATTAAATTTTATTTTATTATTTTAAAATAAAAATATTATTAATTTTATTTTAATTTATAAATATTTTAGAAATTATAAAATTTTTGAAATATAATTAAATTATATTATTTTTAATAATAAGAAAATTAAAACCCTCCCATCACTCTTATTTAGAAGAAATAAAAATTATTAATTAGATTTTGAATATTAAAATATAAATAGAATTGAATGTGGTTGGTTTTTAGGCCATAAAGATACCATGTATTTTCAGGCTCATTTTCAAGGCTTTTGAACTAGCTTCTCATTATAAAGCTTATTGTAACAATATTTCTTTCTTATTGTAACAATATTTCTTTCTTCTAGATCCTCCTAAGTCAACTAAACCATTCCTTTGAGTTTTTAAATAGAAAATTATTAAATTTTGAAATCCACTATTATAAGTTATTTGAGACTTGTTTAGATATGCATTCCAAACTTGGTGGCTTATGTCTTTACGGTGAAAGAAATACCATAAACCAATTCTTCATTTAGAGAAATCTTCAGCATAAGAAAAAAATTGTGAGGTTATCCGTAATCTACATTGTTTTCTCCAAAGTAAATTGGAAGGTTGTTTTTTTAAGCATATAGAAAGGTTTCTTTGTTTTTTTCTTCTTGTTTTTGTTCCACCTCCACATTTTTTGCATTCCACATTTTATTTAATAATGGAAATCTAAGTTAAATATAGAAAGGTATAATATTTTTTTTGGTTAATTTATTAAAATTATTTTTCTTAAATCTTTGATAATTAAGAATAATGAAATATTATATTTGAATGAACACAATATATAATTAAATTAAAAATAGTGAAAAAAGCAAGAAAATATCTATATATATTTATGTATTAGATATTGAATTATGTATAAAATTAACCTCTTAACTTTAATATCCATGCCATAAATCTCCTAAAATTTATACGGTAGGAAAGAAAAATATTATTAGTTTATTTAAGGAAATTAAGAAGTGGTTAGGTCTCTGAGCGGTTACAAACCACCCTGGGATTTTCTTATCATTTCATTATTTTTCTTGGTCGGTAGGTGAGGGTGCAAGTTATCCACTTAATTATTTCTTTGGCATTCAGACGTCATTGGATATGGGATTACTTTCCGAATTTACAAACAAGCATGTACAAGACGTTATGTGCATGTACATGATGTTATGTTTATGTGTCCGAAATTAAAATTATTATTAGAAAAGTGTGTGTAGTCTTATGTGGAGAAAGAAAAAGTAAATGGACAATTAGCTTGATGCCCAATGTCATTGCAAGCAACGGCGACTTCCTAATTTTTGAGTCTTTCTTTTATCTACTTTTCCACATAGTTCTACTTCCTTAGTTGTCATCCCCAAACAAGAGATATATTTTTTGTACTGATAATAAGAAGAATTACCCTCTTTCTTTTAAATAAAAGAACATAAAAAATGTGAATATGAATGATGGAAGATGGAGGTGAAAGCAAAAGGGGAATCTTCGGCATAAAAGCTAAGTAACCTTATCTTTTACTAAAAAGAACCTTTACATGAATCTTGTGTCAAAAAGGTTAAGTAGTTTTTCATTTGTTCAGAAGCCAAGAAATTTGAGCAACCTCCGTGCTTTTATACAAACATATGAATATAACTTATGTGTGTCTTGGTTTAGTTTTCTAGTTGGATCTAGAGCCTTTGCGGCCAACATTCTGCCAAGAATGAATATTTCCATCACTTTAAAGTTTTCTCAATTCACCCAATTTAAAAAAAGATAAATAAGAGGGGCATATCAATCTTCCTTTTTGTGTCTTACAATGCCCCTTCCTTCAATGTATAGGCATGCAAGATGTACTTAGCTTCTTTCGGGAAAGGGAGGTGTGTGTGTATGCAAGAATAATGTCCATCATGTTAGTGAACAAGTGGTTGTAGCAAGAAATAAATACTAATGTGTTAACTATATTTTGGAATAGGCTATTTATTTTCATGTACTATAGTTATTGTAAATAGTTCTCCTTCGAAAGAAAAATGTTGAAATGTTGTTGTAAACAACGTGCAGTTGCATGCACAAGCATAATATCTATCTATTTCATTACTTTTTTTTTTTAGTGAATAATGTGAGTAATGTAGTGGTTTTCCTTTGGAAAAGAAGAAGAATGTGTGGTTGTGTGAGGGGAATAATGGTTAATGCAATATTTATTTATAGATATGTTGTATGCTTCTATTAATACATCTGAAGAATGCATGTCCTAATATTTGGTTATGTTTTATGGATTTACATGAATAGATGTTGATGCATCACTAATAAAGACTTGTCTAATGACCTTTTGATCTAAGCATGATATCAATTTTGTTGTTAGTACCAGTGGTAATAAATACTGCGACATATGTGAAATATGAGTTTTGTTAATCATTAGGGTGAGTGATAAGGTAGATTTTTATTTAGATTAAAGGAAGGATAGCTCAAGGATGATCCGCAGATAGGAAGAACTAGGTCACAATGAATTAATGTTAAAGGCCTTGTGGGTAAATGATATCATGATGATCATAATAAGTTATAACTAGTGATGTTTGATTTAAGATGCTATTTCTTTGCAATATTTTTTGATAGTGGTTAAGGGATGGACTCCCTTATAACTAGTAAGTGAGGGGAGAACACCCTTAGGAGCTTTTAATAATAAAATTAAACATTTGTTGGTTTTTACCCTACATGGTTTCCAAGGTAGATCGATGTTCAATGATGTTTCTTCCTATTGTCACATTCTTATGATGTTGGTTCATTACACGATGTATGCAATTAACTAAACCTAGTTGAAAGAAACATGAAAATGATGTAAGGTTACATCATGAAGTTTATAATGATATGATGTAGTAGTGACTATTAATATATATCTAACTTACTAATACTTTACTAAAATTACTCTATATAATGATGGAGGTTTTATCTAATGGCTAGTAGAAGGAAATTTGAATAAGTAATTTTGATTCTTACATGCAAGTAAGTCAATAAAAAAATTTAATCCTATGGAATTTTCCGCGAGGTTTACAAAGGGATCTTGCAAGTGGCATTAGAGTGAAAGGTTGTAGCATTGGTGCTTTTTTGGATTTGTAAGCATAAATGAAGTAGAGGTATGATGCTAGTGGGCATCAACTTAGGAATGATTCTGACAAAAATCCATAATGAAACACACAGTAGATTATATTTGACATGAGATGCATGATTCATGTTAATAATCACATTGAATAATAATAAATGATAATATTTTTTTTAAACTATGTTCATGAAATTTGAATCTTTATGAAAATAAAAGATAATAAAACCACTATTGCAATATGCAAATCTTGAGCACTCACCACTGAATGTGAGGATTGACTACCAACCTTTGCATATATGAGAATATTAATGATACATTTAACGAACATGACTAAAGTTACAATCTAGTGCTTATAATGAATGGATGCATAAATGTAAAAGATGAGGAGTGTCCTTGAGGAGGAAAATATGATGTTTTAAAAGACATTGAATGAACCCCTTTAGATGTTAAATATAAAAAATAAGTCAAGCGGTAAGCCTTGATTGTAATTGCTAAAAGATGATTGAGTAATGTCACACTCAAACTTAAGATGGTTGGTAGCATTGATTAGGTAGTATTGCATGACTAACTATTAGAACTTATATCCATGAACTAGCTTTTATTATAGTTTAATGCAAGTGGTAAACAAGTGATTGTGGTAGTTTACTCGATCTTTTTGGTCGAATGATAATACTACACTATGGAAAATTAGTTGCATTTGCTTAAAGAGATGACATGTTTCACAACTTATAAACTATCGAATGCCAATGATTAAAGTGTTATTCCCTTAATTGTTTCTTTGGAAACACAACTTTATGGAAACTTTGATTTAATATCTAGAAGATGTATCATTAATAGTTATATTACTTTTAATACATATAGGTGGACCATTACCTTCTATTATGTTGAAATATTGATAACAAAGATGGATGTAAAAATGATATGCATCTTGAATGTATTTGACGATTGTTTTGTGCATAATAGTATTTTTTAGAAGGTATGAATTTTATTAAAAACAATTGTATCTAATGTGATTGATGTAATTAAGTAGGGTTAGGTTAGTGGAAACATAAGGGCCTATGAAAGGTAAAATGTTGCAATGTGATTTGAACCTATAAATTAAAAAAATATAATGTTATAATATGGTAATGTTTTTCTAAATTACATGATGGTTATTTTGAAATAAATATTACTTGTATGACAGGTGATGTCAGTAATGTTTTCCTGTCTATTTACTTTTACATATTGTGGAACCCATGTTGAGGGTAAGGTTTGAATGCAAGATTTACATATACGATCATTGCTTTAATAGTAATATGAAAATGGTCAATTATGTAAATTATAGTGGAAAAATGTGTTCAAGAGAATTTCTCATGGCAGATAGTTATGGAAAATTGTGATATGCTTCAAGGCCTTGGGTTGATGGATATCTCCTACCCATAGGGGTTGATGGTGGTCTCCTTCTATTATTTCCTCTCCCTAGAGATAGATGATCTCAATAAGGGAAAAGAGTTGGAAAATATGGTGAAGTGGGGAAAAGCTTGCGGAAACTTTGTTGATTTTTGAGCCTTTTGGAGGAGGCTAAGCATCCTCGTAGATGGGGAATTGTTGGAGAAATAAGAAAGACACTTCCAAGAGGAATAATGTATTGGAACTTGTATGGTCATTGTAATTGTTGAGTTGGATGGCCAATGGAAATTCAGTGGAATTCTATACTAGACCTGGTATGGTCTCTATTAGAAAACTATCTGGATGTGATTAAATGGATCAATCTGGTTGTGGAAACTAATTATTGTTGGCTTGGAGAAGCACTATTTTACCACTTTGGTTCTCATAGCAGAAAAATTTAACTAATCAGATAAACGATGTGCTAAATGTGAATTTTCTATGTGTTGGTAAATAATTCTATGTACATTTTCACAAGACAGGAGCCTAGTAGTCGAGAAGGAATTAGTGGAAGTATAAACGCCTTAATTGTATTACCAATATTGTGAATGTCTAAGGAGGGGATAAGAAAATATGTGCATGGTGTATTTCATAATCATTTCGATGATTAGAGATCTAGGTGCTCTCTGAATAATTTTAGAAGTAATGTGTTGATGTCATTAGGGGGAGGAAAGAAAATGTGCATGTGGTTTAGTGATTTATCATTTTGATGTTCTCTAAGTACTTGTGGAAGTGTTGTGGTTAAAATATCACTTGACATTGCATAAACAATTGTTTGCTAAAAAATTTTCATTTGATTGATGATGTTGTGATTAATGTGATTATGTTAGATTTGTTATTCATACATTACAGAGTGAGTAGCATGGATTTCTCATGGTCTGTCAAACTATTCTTAGAGTACTTGCGTAAAAGTGACCATGATTCTCAAGAATAGCTAGAAAGTCATGGTAATTTGGTATAGTGATTTTGTTTGTTTCTTTCAATTTAGATAATGGATAAGTGATGGAAAGTATAACTTATGTTTTTGCAATTATAAATTCTTATGACTATTGATAAATGTTATTTTTGTTACTTAATAATATTTCTTGGAAATAGAATCCTTTATTTTGGAGGGGAAGGATCCCCTTTTCATTGTTCAGACTATTATATCATGCGCAAAAGTTAAAGTTCTAGCTAGAGAAAAACATTGATGTTCTCTTTAAGGGGGGAGTATGTAATATCCATACCATAAGTCTCATAAAATTTATGCATCATCAAATAAAAAAATTATTAGTTTATTTAATAAAAACAAGAAGTGGATAGCTCTCTGAGAGGTTACAAAGAACCATGGGATTGCCTTTTCATTTCATTATTTTCCTTGGTTGATTAGTGAGGGTGCAAGGTGGCTATTTAACTATTTATTTGGCAATCAAACTTCATTGGATATGGGACTACCTTATGAATTAATAGAAAATCATGTACAAAATGCTATGTGGATGTACAATATGCTATGCTTATGTTTCCAACGTTAAAATTATTATTAGAGAAGTGTACGTATCATCATGCTTTATGTGAAGAAATAAAAGTTGAATGTAGAATTAGCTTGACTCTCAATGTTGTTGCAAACATCGATGGTTGCCTATTTCTTGAGTCTTTCTTTTATCTACTTTGCTACATAGTTATACTTCCTTTGTTACATAGTTATACGGTCGCCTCTCATTGTTTTAAATAAAATAAAGGAAACAATTGTGAACATGAAGGACAAAAGATGTAGGCAAAATCAAAAGGGGCATATTTTGCATAAAATCTAAGTAACCTTGTATTTTCATAAAAATAACTTTTACATGAATCTTGTGTGAAAAATGTTAAGTAGGCTATCATTTCTTCAGAAGAAAAGAACTTCCAACAACCTCGTCTACTTTTATAAACATATATAAATAGAACTTTTGTGTGCCCTTGTCTAGTTTCTAGTTGGAACTAGAGCCTTTGTTGCTAGAATTCCTCCAAGAATGAATATTTGCATCACTAAAAAGTGTTCTAGATTCACCCAATTAAAAAAATATATATAATAGTGGCATATCAATCTTCCTTTTGAGTCTTACAACATCCCTTCCTTAATTCATAGGCATAGAGTAAACTTTGTGAAGATGCTTATCCTCGACATCTATAAGAGATGCTTTTTTAGTGTATTATTTCCTTCCAAGGTGGATTAAGCAGATTAAAGGATCATATAATTTAAAATATTAAGAAATTATGATAGTCGCTTGTAAAATAATGCATATAAAAGACAAAGTAATCATTTTAGATTGCATGAAAAGAACCACTTTTGAACTATATTTCTTTAAAATAATATGTGTGAGATGAACAAATTAATAACCATTGTGTTAATTTATCTTAGAAGAATATGTCTTTGTTTTTCCACCATCTTGAAAAGAGAAAATTGTGTTTGCATACATAAAGAATAGCTACCATGCATTTGATTGCTAGAAGAAGAAACACATGTTTCCATGCATGAAAAAAATAACTACAATGCTTTTGGCTTCGTAGGGAAAAAAAATATGCATATACATGCACCGTATTACTAACCATTTACTTTAAAATAAAATATTTTGAGGTGCATAAAACTATAGCCATGATGTTAATTTTCATGAAGGAAAAATTGGATATTATGTTAGTATAATTTGGGAAATAATTTATATTTCATGAAAGAACGTGTTAATTCTTTTGAGAAAAATATTATTCATTTGCATGTAAGATGTAGTTAGCTTATTTTGAGGAAGGGATATGTATGTGAATCTAAGAAGAATATATATAATATTAATTAACAAGTGGTCGCATGCAAGAAATAATTACTAATGTGTTAACTCTATTTTGGAATAGGGATTGTATTTTCATGTAAGATATATTTTGTAACTCATTCTCCTTTAGAAGAAAAATGTTGATATATTGTTGGAAATAATATGTTGTTGTTGCATGTAGATGCATAGTATCTATCTATTACGTTACTTCTTTTCTGAGAAAGAACATGTAGTCACATGAATAAGAATAATATCTAGTCTAATAATTCTTATGGAAAAGAACACATAATGACATTACAGAGAGGCTAGTTTCTCTTAAGGTATATAATTACATGCACAAAGAGAAAATGTAAGATGCTAGTAAAGAATGTGAAAAACGTAGTGTTTTTCATCTGGAAAAGAAAAAAAATGTGTGATTGTGCGTGGGGAATAATGGTTAATGTGGTATTTATTTTTAGACATGTTTTATGTTTTTATTAATGCATGAAGAAGGCACATCTTGATTTTTTATGTTTTATGAATGCACATGTATATTTGTTGAAGCATCACTAATAAATATTTCTCTGATCACCTTTTGATCTAATCATGATATCAAGTTTGTTGTGAGTCTCATTTGCAAGAAATATTGCAACACATGAAAAACATGGGTTGTGTTAAACATTATGGTAGGTATTAAACTAGAGATTTATGCAGATTGAAGGAACGTCAACTACAAGATGATCTCCAAATAGGAACAACCAGGTTGAAAAGACATAATGTTAAAGGAATCATGGGTAAACGTAAGGGGTTACCTCCCACACAAGAATTTAATAATAAAATTAGACATTTTTTGGTTTGCACCCTATGGGGTTTCTAGGGCATATCAGTGTTCAATGATGTTTTCCCATTGTATCATTCTTATGATGTTGGATTCTTGCATTATTTGACATTTAAATTACAAAGTATGTGATTAACTAAACCTAGTTAAGAGAATATTGAAAAAAGTGTGAGGTTACATCATGAAGTTTATGATGATATGTTGTATTAGTGGTTGTTAATGGATACCTAACTTACTATTCCTTTACTAAAACTACTCTATGTAGTGATTAAGGTTTTATCCAATTTTCAGTAAAAATAAAATGACATACGTAATTCAGATTGTTACATGCCAATAAATCTGTAAAATTTGCTAAGTACTTTTCCATGATATTTACTAGGACATGTTACATTAACTAATTAAAAATAATTTTAAATCATACTCTAAAACTAGTTAGAAAAGTACTATATAATTTTAAACCATACATATTGAGTGAGCGTAATGGTTAAGAACATGTATTTCCTCCTAAGAGGTCATAGGTTCAAAACCAGAGGGGAGTAGAGTATGTATGTCTTCGTAGAATTAGCAGTGAAACAACTACGCGGAGGTGGGTCTCTTGTCCCACAAACAATGGGGTCTCATACACCAATGTGATGGAGGTGGGTCTCTTGTCCCACAAACAATGGTGTCTCAAACACCAAGGTGGGTCTCTTGTCCCACAAACAATGGGGTCTCATACACCAATGTGATGAAGGTGGGTCTCTTGTCCCACAAACAATGGTGTCTCATACACCAATATGGTGTATGGCTTGGTTGTGACCTAAAAATTGATCATAATAATAACAATATTAAAAAAATATAATTCTT